>AWOL01S0023969.1:146717-182043 GCA_000715115.1 Nicotiana otophora
GATCACTTGGAATTACGATTGGTTTTCCTCTAAAGAGGTCATCTGTGAGTCTGCATACCATTCTTATTTGGTACTCATAGGATTGGATGGTGTTCACCCCTATGCTCCACTTCGGGTAATGCGCCAGTTTGCACGACTACAAGAGGTGCCACTAACACGAGATATGAGCAAGTTCTGTTATGATTTTGGTAAAGATCAACCCCATGACAAAGAAGAAATTATAAAAATTTGGTATGCAAGTAAAGTCTCGGAGTTGAATGAGATGGTAGAAGACCGAGATCGTGGAGAGCTGATCCCTGAATATATTACCTGGTTTAATGATCCTTCGTCATTTGGAGATAGGTCTGAGGGGTCGAACAGGAGGAGAAATGATCAAAGAGCTATAGAAAGGCTGAAAGGGGAATTGGAGCATGCTCAGATGACCATAGCCAAACAACAAACCCAACAGCAAGCCGGAGTCGCTCAAATTCGTTTAAATATTGAGAAAGATTATCAATTTGCCTTACGTGTCATGGATAAAGATCTAAAACATACTAAAAAATAGGCGGACCGCTTAGAAGAAGAACTGGCAAGCACGATTGGTTTAGTCAGAAGAGTTGAGGCGAACAAAAATGCTGAAATACATAAGCTGCAAGAAGACTTGAGTATCATTGAAGAGGATGCGCACCAACAACAATTGGAGTTTGATCAGCAGAAAGAGCAGTTTGAAAGAGAAAGGGCCCACTGGATACGCTCAAAGGGTCAGCTTCATGCACAATTAGAAGAAATAAAAAGGCAGAAGATGGGTCATCAACATGCAGATTTTGAGGCAGAGCGACGTCAGTGGATGATTGAGAGATGTGTGCTAAAGCATCGCATTGAAGAATATGAGGGACGGGAGGCTCAGATGGGGCACGCCCTCAACACTACCTAGATGTGGTTGCAGAATTGTCACGTGAATATGGGGCAAGCTAGAGAGCAAGTACTTCGATTGGCAGAAAAAGCAGCATATATTCATGATGATCATCACCATCTAAACAATGAGAAAGTTGATCAACAGGCACGTGCCCTCATCCCACAATTGCCAGTGGTGTTTCAAAATTTGTACGAGACTTTGGGGGGAGAATGGAAGCCAAGAGATGCAGATCATTAATGATATAAATTTAAGCAAGAAGACCATTGAAGACTAAAGTTTTAGTGCAATCAATTAGCTTTTAGTTTCATTTTCGTTTGTCGCATTTTAATTTTATACTTGGAGTCTTTTATTCTTATCAATATTTATTTTATTCCAGTAATGTTCATGTCTTTAGAGTTAGTAGAGTCAGTAGAGTCAGTTTCTATATATTTCCTTTTCTCTCATTGTATATAAAAAAACACTGTTTGAAAATGAATGAAAAATATTTTAGTTTGTTTTATTTTATTTTTATAAAAAACAATCAAAATTGATATTATTTCTCCCCTGAACTACGTAATGGTCTGATTCATGCAGCGTCATAATACGTAGGCAATCCTCATCGGATGCGATCATAGCCATAATTAATCTAAAAAAGAGGAAAGAAAAAAAAGCGTTAAATTCAAGAGGAAATAAATCAATAAGCCGGGATGAAGCGTGAAGCCTTCCAAGATCATTTTAGAAATGAAAATGGCATTAGGTGCATGACATACAATGTGTGATTAATAGCTGCAAAATACCTAACTCTAACACGTTTGTTGTTTGTCATTTTAAAAGATAAAGTTAAACAGAGGTGGTTGGTTTGTGGTTTAAACTGGAGACTCACCTGTACAACACGAGATCAAAAGAAAAAAGTAGAATGGCAAACAACAGTGAGAATGAGTCAGATAATGATGATGTCCATGGACAATTGGTTGAACAAAGTTCATGACTGGTTGAAGAAGTAAGAGTCTTGAAACAACAATTGGCAGAGATATACCAAGCCTGGGTGAATGGACATGCACCGCCGCCTTCGGATAATCTTCATAATGTGTTAGTTGCAAATCAAGTGCCCATCTCCATAACAAGTAACCCATTATACCAACTTGGATTTAGTCCTAGCATTAACCTTCCTACTATCCCCAGTACCTCCATTCCACGTCCTCCAACCGTACCCCTCAGAAATGACCCACCTACTGTACCCATTGTCCCTACTTTCACTGTTCCTCAACCGACTCTATCTCAAAAATCCAACAATGATCCACAACTGAATGCTCATGATGCCCAACATTACTCTCCAGAACTGGCTTTCAAGATTCCAGATTCATACAAGCATATTCCTCAGAATGTGTTCCCAATCGAGATCGAAAAGCCCGACAAGAATATGGAACAAGAGGAAATGACCAGAAAAATAAAGAGCCTGGAACAAACCATGAGAAACATACAGGGTTTGGGAGGCCACAAGAGTGTTTCGTTTAACGATCTATGTATGTTCCCCCATATTCATTTGCCACTCGGCTTCAAGACCCCCAAGTTTGACAAGTATGATGGGCATGGTGATCCCGTTGCCCATTGGAAGAGGTATTGTAACCAATTAAGGGGAGCAGAAGGCAAAGAAGAATTACTCATGGCTTATTTTGGGGAATGTTTGACAGGAATTTCTTCAGAGTGGTTCATAGATCAAGACATATCTCACTGGCACATTTGGAACAACATGGCTCAAGATTTTGTCCAACAGTTTCAGTACAATATTGATATAGTTCCAAACCGCTCCTCTCTCGTCAACATAAAGAATAAAACAACAGAAAGCTTCAGATAATATGCAATCAAGTAGAGAGAGCAGGCTGCTAAGGTCAAACCACCAATGAAAGAGGCAGAAATGATTGACTATTTTCTCCAAGCTCAGGATCCTGATTACCTCCATTATATGTTGGCCGCCATTGGTAAACCTTTTGCTGAGGCAATTAAGATTGGTGAAATAGTTGAGAATGGCATGAAGTCGGGAAATATTGTGAGTCAGGCAGCCCTTAAGGCGACCACGCAAGCAATTCAAAGCGGATCAGGCAGTTTTGGAAATCGAAAAAAGAAAGAGGAAGGATCCATGATGGCATCTGGGTTCGGGGGAGTTCAAAGAGGAATAGTTCCTTCTTATGTGCAATTCCAACAAGGACAATCCAATTCTCCTCAACATTACTATCCACCTCAGGGTCCCCGGTAATCAGTTCCCTCACAACAATACACAATGTTTAATGCTCAGTCTTATGCTAGGCCTCCCAATCACCAGCAATGGCGGGCACCGATTCCACAAGGCTCCCGTCAACTCCGGCCGAATTTTCAGGCGCCATATAATCCTCGTCTCCGACAGGAATATGTGAGAGAACATGAGCTAAAAAAAGACTTCACCCCAATTGGGGAATCGTATACAAGCCTATATCTAAAGTTAATGCAGTTGAAGTTGATTGAACCTATCATGCCGCGTTATATGAATCCAAATTCAAAAGGTTTTGACTCCAATACAAGATGTGAGTATCACTCTAACACCCAAGGTCATAGTTCCGAAAATTGTTGGACATTAAAGAAAGCCATTGAAAATTTGATTGAAGCAAAGGTAATTGTGGTAACAAACAATGAGAATACTCCTAATATCACAGACAATCCGCTCCCAGCTCATGATAATACATATTTTATTGGGATGATTTATGATGATCGAGACTATAAGCAGTCTGGCAAGACAGAGACAGATGTTGGGACCATAGGGCAAGAACCAAAAGTGATAGTGAGCCCACCGCAATTGGCACCGTTGATTGTGAAAGGTGTGAGTTCTAGTTTGAACTTGGCAGGTTCTGAAAAGATGATTCTCTATGTCCCTGGAAGCCAAACAAAGGCTGAGGTTCAATTGGGTGGGCCAAAACTTTACATCCCTGGGGGCATTCAAAAGATCGTTCCGAATAATAGTTTGAGAAATATAACAGAGCCAGTTGTGATCCGACTTGTTGCACAAGTCCTAGTGACAAACACAAAAGCTATTCCCTGGAATTATAACAAGACTGCCATGACATACAGAGGAAAAGAGATAGTTGAAGAAACAGATGAAATTGGGGGTTTGACCCGCTCTGGAAAGTACTACTCACCAGAGGAATTGAGAAAAGCTAAGCAAGCCAGGGAAAGTCACTTGCCAGTGAAAGAACCCGTTGCAGAAAAAGAAGTAGAGGAATTCCTTAAGAAGATGAAAATGCAAGACTACTCAATCATTGACCAACTAAGGAAAACCCCAGCTCATATATCTTTGTTATCTCTGCTTTTGCACTCAGAAGAGCATCGCCGTGTGTTGATCAAAACTCTGAACGAGGCATATGTCTCAGAAAAGACAACAGTGAATCAGCTAGAAAAAATGCCTGAAAGATTCTTTGAAGTAAATAGAATTATTTTCAGCGATGATGATTTGCCTGAAAAAGGGGCTGGGCACAATAGAGCTTTGCATCTTATGGTGAAATGTGAAGGGCACTACGTAAAATGAGTCATGATTGACGGAGGCTCAAGTGTAGATGTATGCCCTTTTTCTACTCTACAACAGCTGGACATTGACACTAACATAATTCAGACTAGTAATGTCAGCATCAGAGCTTTTGATGGTTCAAGAAGAGACACTATTGGGGAAATTGAACTCACCATGACAATCAACCCGATTGATCTTAACATTGTCTTTCAAGTGTTGGATATGGAGACTTCCTATAATTTTCTTCTGGGAAGGCCGTGGATCCATATGGCTAGAGCTGTACCACCCACCCTATATCAGATGGTCAAATTTGAGTATGACAGGCAAAAAGTTATTGTTCATGGGGAGGACGACTCATCTGTCTATAAAGATCTGTCCCTTCCATGTATCGAGGCCAAGGAAGGGTATGAATCCATCATATATCAAGCTTTTGAGGTGATTGAGGTTGACCAAGTGGAAGAAGGAAAACCAATTCTGCATCCCCGTCTTTCAGCCACATCCATGATGGTAGCTACGCTGATGTTGGGGAACGGCTATAAACTAGGAAAAGGTTTAGGATCCTCTCTGAAGGGAATTGTGAACCCTATTGCTCCTTTTTCGAAGAAAGATACCTTTGGCTTGGGTTTTAAACCAACGTCAGCTGACATAGACAGAGCTAAGGCCCGCAAAAAGAATGGTTGGAATTTGTCCAAACCAATCCCTCACATTGCCTACTCTTTTGTCAAGCCACAATTTGAAGAAGTCCAAAACCCTGCTACTCAGGATGACATTGATGAAGCTTGCCAGGGTCTCAAGGAGATGTTCTATGAGATCAATATGGTTCAAGTTGGTGAGGGCCCTAGCCGTGCAAGTATTCAGTTGATTGGTCCAGATACCTCGCTCAACAACTGGGAGGCAACTCCTCTTCCCATCAAGAAGGAGTCTTGGTAGTCTATTTTGTTGCTTTTTCGATATTTGGATTATTTTAAGGGTTATAATCCAGATATTTTAGTTTAATTGCTTTGCTTTGATGTTAACCCTTCTATCATTTATAATTCAATGACGTGAAGTTCCAGTTTCATAGTAAAATTATGTCTTTTTATTTCCCTATTTTTTGTTAATTTCTTATCATTTTCAGTTTCATTAATGTTGGTTTTAAAAACATGACATGCACGCGAAATTCATGCCCAGATCTTAAAAAGCTGTCTAATCTCGAAATAATGAATCAAGAAGTTGAGTATGATGAAGATGAGGCTCTTAAGGAAATAAAAAGGGAATTGGATCAATTTGAGAATAAGCCTAAGCCTAACTTAAATAAAACCAAGGCAATTAACTTGGGAAGTCCTGAAGAAACCAGAGAAACAAAAATAAGCATTCATACTGAACAAAAGACTAGAGATGCCATAATTCAAGTTTTGTTCGAGTATAGAGATGTATTTACTTGGTCGTATGATGACATGCCGAGTTTGAGTGCCGATTTAGTGGTTCATAAGCTTCCCACATACCCTAATTTTCCACCAATCCAACAAAAACAAAGGAAGTTTAAGACAGAGATGAGTGATAAGATTAAAGAAGAAATCACGAAGCAACTAAGTGCAAATATGACCAGGGTCGTCCGATATACTACATGGTTAGCAAATTTTGTGCCGGTTCCAAAGAAGGATGGGAAAATTAGAGTTTGTGTTGACTATAGGGATTTAAAAAAAGCAAGTCCAAAGGACAACTTTCCCTTACCCAACATTCATATCCTTGTTGACAATTGTGCTAAATATGAGATCCAATCTTTTGTGGATTGTTATGCCAGGTATCACCAAATTCTGATGGATGAAGAAGACGCAGAAAGACCGCCTTCACCACTCCATGGGGAACTTATTGTTATAGAGTCATGCCATTTGGTTTGAAGAACGTAGGGGAAACTTACATGAGGGCTATGACTACCATATTCCATGACATGATGCACAAAGAGATTGAAGTGTATGTTGATGATGTGATCATTAAGTCCAGAACACAAGCTGACCGTGTGCAAGACTTTAGAAAGTTCTTTGGAAGGTTACGAAGGTATAATCTCAAACTCAATCTAGCCAAATGCGCATTTGGAGTTCCTTCTGGGAAGCTTTTGGGTTTTATAGTTAGTCGAAGAGGCATTGAGTTAGATCCCTCCAAGATAAAGACCATTCGAGAGCTGCCTCCCCCGAAGAACAAAATAGAAGTCATGAGTTTACTTGGGAGGTTGAACTACATCAGCAGGTTCATCGCACAACTTACAACCACATGTGATCCCATTTTCAAGTTGTTGAAAAAGAACGTCGCTATCAAGTGGGCAGATGAGTGCCAAGAAGCTTTTGATAAGATCAAGGAATATTTGTTAAATCCCCCTTTTTGGTCCCGCCGGAACCTGCTAGGCCTCTGCTTTTATATCTGTCAGTAATGGATAGTTCTTTTGGTTGTGTTCTGGGTCAACATGATGCCACGGGAAAAAAGGAACAAGCAATTTATTATTTGAGCAAAAAGTTCACCACTTATGAGGCCAAATACACTCTTTTAGAAAGGACATGTTGCGCCTTAACCTGGGTCGCCCAGAAGCTTAGGCATTATCTTTTGGCCTATACAACTTACCTCATATCCCGAATGGATCCCCTGAAGTACATCTTTCAGAAGCCGATGCCAACTGGAAGATTGGCAAAGTGGCAAATCTTGCTCACATAGTTTGATATTGTTTATGTCACTCGCACTGCCATGAAGGCACAAGCTTTGGCTGATCATCTGGCAAACAACCCGGTTGATGATGAATATGAATCTTTGAACACATATTTCCCATATGAAGAGGTTAATTTAGTTGAAGAAGTAGTCCAAGATGACAGCCAAATTTGGAAACTATACTTTGATGGGGTTGTTAACATCAAATGCGTAGGGATTGGGGCAATTCTTGTATCACCTACTGGGCAACATTACCCTGCCACGACACAAATTTGTTTATTCTGTACAAACAATACGGCAGAATATGAAGCTTGCATCATGGGTCTGAACATGGCAATAAACTTAAATGCGCATGAACTTTTGGTGATGGGAGATTCAGATTTGCTTATTCGGTAGGCTCAAGGTGATTGGGAGACTCGAGACATCAAACTCATTCCATATAGACAATGTGTGGAGGATCTTAGCAAAAGATTCAAGTCCATCGAGTTCAGGTACATTCCTAGGTTTCACAAAGAATTAGCTGATGCCTTGGAGACCCCGGCCTCAATGCTTCCATATCTGGGTAATACTCACATTGACCCATTAGAAATTCAAATTCGGGATCAACATGGTTATTGCAATACAATTGAAGCAGAACCAGATGGTGAACCATGGTACCGTGATATTAAATAGTTTCTGAAAATAAGAGAATATTCGGAACATGCTAATAGGAATAAAAAGAGAACTATTAGGCGTCTCTTTAATGGTTTCTTTTTGAGTGGGGAAATCTTATACAAAAGAACTCCAGATTTGAATTTGTTGAGATGTGTGGATACCAAAGAAGCTGAAATGATTGTGAATGAGGTGCATTTGGGAGTTTGTGGTCCGCACATGAATGGATATGTTCTAGCAAAGAAAATCCTTCAGACAGGATATTATTGGCTTACTATGGAGCAATATTGCTTTCATTTTGTTCGCAAGTGCCACCAGTGTCAGATTCACAGTGACTTGATTCACTCGCCGCCTTTAGAGTTGTATCCTATGTCGGCTCCTTGGCCTTTTGTTGCTTGGGGAATGGACGTCATTGGCCCAATCGAGCCAAAAGCTTCAAATGGGCACAGATTCATCTTGGTTGCAATTGATTACTTCACCAAATGGGTGGAAGCTATTACATTCAAAGCAGTTACCAAGAAAGCAGTAGTAGACTTTGTTCACTCCAACATCATCTGTCGTTTCGGTATTCCAAAAACCATTATTACAGATAATGCTGCTGATTTGAATAGTCATCTGATGAAGGAGGTATGTGAATAATTTAAAATTGAGCATTGCAATTCTACTCGTTACCATCCCAAAGCTAATGGAGCTGTTGAAGCTGTGAATAAGAACATCAAGAAGATTCTTAGAAAGATGATCCAAGGGTCTAGACAATGGCACGAGAAACTACCTTTTGCTCTTTTGGGATACCGGACAACTGTCCGTACATCAGTTGGCGCAACGCCCTACTTATTGGTTTATGGAACTGAAGCGGTCATACCTGCTGAAATTGAGATTCCCTCTCTTAGAATAATTGTTGAAGCAGGGATTGAGGGCACTGAATGGGTGAAGTCCAGGTTGGAACAATTGAGTTTGATTGATGAAAAGCGTTTGGCGGAAGTTTGTTTTGGTCAGGTATACCAACAAAGAATGGCACGCGCTTACAATAAGAAAGTGCGCCCAAGACAATTCGAGGTAGGACAACTTGTTTTGAAATGTATTTTTCTGCACCATGAAGAAACAAAAGGAAAGTTCGCCCCGAATTGGCAAGGTCCTTACCTCGTCAAGAAAGTATTGTCAAAATGAGCTCTACACTTGGCAGATATAGAAGGAAAGGTGACTGATATATCCGTCAACGCAGATGCGGTCAAGAGATACTATGTCTGACATGGCTCTGTTGGGGCATGCTTATATTTAGCATTCTGAGGTTGGGATGACGAAAGGCTATCATTCTCGCTACCCAAACACTGGTCAACCCTAATTATCCCTTTGAAGACTTGTTTATATTTCTTTGTTTTCCCATCTTTTGGAACCAATGTACTTTAAAAAAAAAGAAGGAAAGAAAACTCAAAAAAAGAAAAATCATCAAAACAAGTTCATGTTAATTGAACTACGTCCGACCTGATTCCGAAATGATACGTAGGCAGCCTCACTCTGAGTTTCGGTCACACCAAAATAAAAATCCATATTTTCCCAGTATTCAAAGAAACTTGGGCATGGTTTTATTTTATTTTCGATGGTTGTTCCATCAAAATGATTCCAAAAGTTGTAATTCAGTTGAATAATTCTTTTTACCTTTCCTTGCTAAGACCTTCTGATCAACTTTTGAGAATGCTAAGTCAGTGTACTACGGGTAATGCCTCATCCATTGAAGAGAGAAAAAATAAATGAGAGAGTCTTATTAGTAAAAACCTTCACGGGCACTATAAGGCAATGGTGAGTTTAGAGAAAGCAAATAAGAGAGGTCAAATGGTGAAAACCCACAAAGGGCATCATTGATCGATTTAAGGCTTTGTACATCCCGACACAAGCATGGGCAAGACAAAGAACTCAGTTTCAAAGTTAAGTTTACAATAAATTTTGAGAATTAGACGGTTCAAACGGATCGGGTATCCAGTCCAAAGGGCATGTCATGTTCATTGAAGTCAGCATATTTCCTCCAGATAAGTCCTTTCTTATTCTTTTCTCTGAAAGGGACACTTCTTGATTAAGTTGTAATACCTATTAGTTCACCTTCTTATTTTTTTTCGCATTACCTTTTTGAGTCCCTTTCAGTATAATCTTGTCAAAGCAAAGCAAACAAAAGGCCGCAAAATTGGTTATAGTTTCCCCGTTATATAAAGCAAAGATTGCTGGGCATAAACCGTATGGGCAAAGGCATAAAGCCATCTGTGATTTTTCTTGACGAGCAAAAGGCTGGAAGGACTGAACAATGTTCTAAGGGTCAACAAAAGTTACTCAGTTAAAATAATTTTGGGAGCAAGGTTGTTTTCACCATAAACACAAATGGTGATAGGCTCAAAATAGTCAGGTTTCGATGCTGAGAAAGACGATCTCCAGAAAGTAAGGATAGAATCTCCCGGCAATTTGTACGACCATCGATGGAGTTAGTTTTTCTAACAAGTGTAATGGATGCAAGGTCAAATCACCCAATAAATCAAGGCCACAAACTGACCACCATTTTAAAACTAACAAATTTTTCTTTGTTCAAAGCAGGAACTGAACAGTTTTAGGAAACAGTTCGTGAAGGGACGAACCCCACCAAGTGAAGTTCTCAAAATCCTTGCTTTTCTTCCAGTATACATATAATCATGTTATTTTTAGTTTAATTTTATGGAATAAATACCTTATCTTCAACACAGGGTACTACATCCCCTGGTTACATTTCTCATTGCTAACATAGGGTACGACATTCTCTAGTAGCATCTGAGAGTGCCACGAGCCTCGTCTTATCACTAACACGGGGTACTACATCCCCTGGTTATATTTCTCATTGCCAACATAGGGTACGACATTCCCTAGTAGCATCTCAGAGTGACACGAGCCTCATCGTATTGCCAACACAGGGTACTACATCCCCTGGTTACATTTCTCATTGCTAACATAGGGTACGACATTCCCTAGTAGCATCTCAGAGTGCCACGAGCCTCATCGTATTGCCAACACCGGGTATTACATCCTCTGGTTGCATTTCTTATTGCAAACATAAGGTACGACATTCCCTAGTAGAATCCCAAAGCCCCTCGAGCCTCATCTTATTGCCAACACAGGGTATTACATCCCCTAGTTGCATTTTTTGTTGCAAACATAGGGTACGACATTCCCTAGTAGCATCCTACAATACCACGAGCCTCATCTTATTGTCAACACATGGTACTACATCCCCTGGTTATATTTTTCATTATTAACATAGGGCACGACATTCCCTAGTAGCATCTCAGAGTTCCACGAGCCTCATCTTATTGCCAATACAGGGTATTACATCCCTTGGTTGCATTTCTTGTTGCAAACATAGGGTACGGCATTCCCTAGTAGCATCCTAGACTACCACGAGCCTTATTTTATTGTCAACACAGGATACTACATCCCCTGGTTACCTTCCTTCTTGTTAACATAGGATATGACAATCCCTATTATAAAATATTATAAAAAAGAATCTCTCATTTCCTTTTCGACCCAACTGGAGGGTCATGACTAGCACCCGGGCCATACTTGCCGAGCACCAACGTACATTTTATCTAACCTTCCTTATTATCTTTAAGGGCCGACAAGATCAATATAAATGGTAGACATGGATCATGAACATCCAACAATGAAAGATAATGTCATGAACATATATAACATGGGATGACAAGACTGTCAAGAAACTATATATAAGGTACGAGCTACCATGCTGTCGTGAAAGACTATACAACAAAAATCAGCCGACAAGGCATTCCAAACCATACATGAGTCGACACCTGTCTATGAGCCTCTAAAGGAACATAAGTGCTACAACATTGCCGGAACAGGGCCCCGACATACCCATAATGTCTATAACAAAAATGCATACCAAGACCACGGCAAGTCCGGAGAAGGGATCTCGCCAATAACCGCTGAACTGGACAGCCTACTGTGGTGGGGGAGCTGTGTCTACCCGTCTATCAGGACCTGCAGCACGACATGCAGCGTCCACAAATAAAAAGGACGTCAGTACGAATAAAGTACTGAGTATGTAAGGCAGGAAAGCATAAGTAAGAACAGTAATGTAAACAAGGATAGAGAATATACAACCTGTGACATCTGGGTACCTCTGAGGGCTATTGACATGAAATACATGATACATACATATATATACATAAACTTTTAAAACATATGCCTTTGTGGGCATCACCATCATCATATCGTACCCGGCCATAATAGGCTCGGTAAAATGTACCCGGCCATCATAGGGCTCGGTAGAATCGTACCCGGCCACGTGGAGCTCGGTAAAACCCAACTGATCAGTGGTTGCACAATAGGTGCCGTACCCGGCCGACTATAGCGCGGCTCGGTAGAGTAAAATAGATACATATATATGATGCATGCTTGACTCATTGGAATCACATTTTGAACCTTTCGGAGTGACGTAAGGTCGGTATCCTTCGTACATACTATTAGGATTAACTCTTCATTAAGAATCTTATAAGAATCAGGAACTACCAACAACATTGATAATATAAGAATAAGAGAAGTAACATCAATATCAATCGTTTCATAAGAAGGGCAGCAATGTAAGTACTGCTAGCTTCTAAGAGTAGAGTATCTTTGGGAGCTCGTTCATTACATTATGTACAATCGGAGTCGTGCAAAAGAATGAAGGGGATAGCCTCACATACCTTGTATATACTGCCCAACCTCAAGCTATGCAAATGTCACGACTCCTTAGTCTACAATATGAGAAATGACACTATCATTATCGCTTAAGCGTCGTAACTATTATGTATCGACCGCAACCTATTTTACGATGAAACGGACAGAACCTCCCCTATATATATGACTTCCCACAAGTCAATACAATCACCAAACAGCCCAAACAACATCATTAATAATCATATTGAGCCTCCCAAAACAGTCCACCAACCAACAACATTACTACCAAGCCTTTCGATATATATTTCACAAGTTCTAGCTTCAACGACTTAGCCACAACTTGGATAATCTTAAATATATATAGAGTAAGAGGTTCCTTACCTTTAAACAGAAAGAACAACTCCAATTTGACCTTAATTTTCCACGAAATATCCCTTCAATTCTGCCACAAGAACAAGGAAGCGAAACTAGCAATTAATTCGGGTTTTTCGGCACTAGAATTACTTTAGAAGACATGAAATCACCTAGGGTTGATATTAAAAACTTGAAGGTGTATTTACAGAACATAAAACACTTAAAACAACCTCCCACACGAGCTGGAACAACACAAAAATCAGCAACAACAAGAAGAACAAGAAACTTACTAGCGCCACGGGATTCCCGACATTTGATTTGTGTTGTTTGCCCTTTGTTTGGGTCTTGGATCATGAGAGAACCTTGAGAGACTGTTTTTAGGGTTATAAGGTCTGAATATACTGAAAAATAATGACTTAAAACGGGGTTGAGGTATCTTATATATGTCCATATGACTTAAACCGACTTTGTGGGCCCCATAGAGAGCAGCTTGGCGCACTCTCACGAAAACGCGAATATCTCTCTATTCCGAGATCGTATCGACAAACGGTTTAATGCGTTGGAAACTAGACTCATAGATCTTCAATTTGATAGGTAGATCACCCCATAATTCCAAGCACATTGGGAGAAATATGCAGTAACATTTGACCTAAAGTTTAAGTAAAATTATAAACCTAAGTTGCGACAACTTTTATCGACTTTTGTTTCATAAGTCGCTTGACTTCAAAACTTATGATACGGATATTATATGATTCAAATACATTAAAACAAGACCTCTTGGGACAGTTAATCACCTCTAGTGTTACCCGAAAATACGGGTTACAACATCCTTGATTCGTTTAACTTCTAATACTTGTTAACCACTCTTATACACCCTTGTATCGTTTAAGACCAAAAGGATTAACTTTTTATCATCTCAAAGATAATCTCTTCTTGGATTTACGTCGACTAACTTACGGCATGATCTAAGGTACGCGAATTTGGGTTGTAACACCCTCTCCCCCTTAGGAACATTCGTCCTCGAATGTAAGGGTTTATGGGGTGTCTAACTCATCGTGGATTCCGACGGAAATTTCCGGCTGAGTTTCCCCTATAAAATGGACACTAGCCAAACTTGCAAGCAGTTAAACCCAACCTATGGCCTTACAAGACTATACAAAGCATTATGGATATGTACATTATCTGCATATCACCATTTTGTAATAAAAAAAGAGTATTCACAAGCTATTGCTTACCTCATAGAGCCGTTTCACCTTATGATGCATCCTTCTTTCCCCCGGCATCCTCGTTATCTTCACTCTGGAATAGGTAAGGGTATTTAGACTTCATCTCCTCTTCTGCTTCCCATGTCATTTCTTCTATATTCTTGTTCCTCCATAATACTTTGACGGAAGCTACATCCTTTGTTCTCAGCTTGCGGACTTGTCGATCTAATATAGCCACTGGCACTTCATCATATGATAGATCCTCTGTAACTTGTACATCTTTGATAGGGACGACCCGAGAAGGGTCTCCAATACATTTCCTCAACATAGATACATGGAATACTGGGTGGACAAATTCCAATTCGGATGGCAATTCTAACTCATAAGCAACCTGTCCAATTCGTCGATGAATTTTGTACGGCCCAATATACCGCGGACTCAACTTACCCTTCTTCCCAAAACGCATAACACCCTTCATCGGCGAGATCTTCAGGAAAACCCAATCACCAACCTCAAATTCCAGATCACGACGTCGGACATCAGAATAAGACTTTTGCCTGCTTTGTGCCGTCCTCAGTCGCTCTTGTATCACTTTCACCTTCTCAATGGCTTGGTGAATCAAATCTGGCCCATATAATTCTGTCTCACCGACTTCGAACCATCCAACTGGTGATCTACATCTCCTCCCGTACAGTGCCTCATACGGGGCCATATTAATACTGGAATGGTAACTATTATTGTAGGCAAATTCTATAAGTGCCAGATGGTCATCCCAATTCCCCTTGAAATCTAGAACACATATAGAAAGATAGTTTATTGTATTTATAATAACTCACAAAATATTTCTAGTGCAAACTGGGGCAGAAAAGTTTTGTTTGTTTCTGATGGTTTGCAGGTTTTTCTGCAAAGTACGGATTGGATGTGCAAAAATATGATTCTAGCTCTCGCCAGAAAAAATAGAACGTTTGATCTCAATAACAGCCAAACCATCTTTGACATAGGCATGCGGAGACATAAGATCTCAGGATCTATCTTCCCATGATCTGATCAAGAAACAAGCCTGCGAGAATATTTCATAGTCTGTTGCATCGAGAGCATCAAGTTTCAGTCTAAAGTCAATGGGAGAAACAAGTCAAGAATCAAGACAAGACTCGAGATGACATTTAGATAGGAATTTTATAACTCTTATATTTCAAGAGTATGTAATTAACTTTTCATTTTTGATGTAATAGTAGGAACCGCAGATCAGAACCTCGACGAAACTTTGCTTGGATCTCCATCTAAGCATACTCCGGCAGTCATTTTCCATTTGAACTATATGTGACTTGATTCCCTTATAACCCAGGATATGTAGGCTGCCTAAAACCAAGGCTCGGTCGCAACCTCTTCTTTTCTTTTTTTTCCATTTTAAATAATAGTGAGGTCAAAAATCAGTCACTTTGTTCATTTTCTTTGCTTGAAAACTCTTCATGTTTCCAAGCAAAGAGGGGCATGGTGTGAACACCTAATTTTTGACCGCACCCAAATTCGATACTATTTTAGTGCAAATATTTGTTTTAGGTCTAATCTTAATATTTTAAACTTTTATCTTACTCTTAATAGGTTTTATTTGAAAACAAAATATTAAAACCACAAAAATAGTCACATTCTTAGAGTATAAATTTTATTTCTTTAAAAAACAAATTAGTATATATATATATATATATATATATATATATATATATATATGGTTTCTTTTTCTTTTTATTAGAATTTTTAATAAGTTATGATATTTTTCGTAGTATCATTTAAAGAACATGTAAATATTTAGTTTTCTTATATTGTAAGAAATATTGGTTATTCTTCTTATCTTCTTAATTTAATTAGCTTTTAAAATAAAAAGAAAAAAAATAATAATTAAAAAATAAAGTAAAATCACGTTAAAGTGATAAAGTTTGATAACAAACTTTATTTAAAATCTGATTTTTACTTTAACAAATCTGATCAATCCCAACTTCCCCCACCCCTCACGTCACTCTACACCAATGCACACACTCACGCCCCAATCCCCATGTCCCCCACTCTTTCACGCATACACACATCAACACATTAACTTCCCTCACCCATACATCTATATATAATACACACACATTACATAAAAGAGAGAAAGGAAAACTGGGAACAGAGGAAAAAACGAGATTGAGAGAAAAATGAGAAAGAAGGGAATCTGAAAATAAAAATCAGCACTAAACAACCATCTCTTTGATACCATTAACGTCACTTTTGCTCCTTCTTTAACCATCTCCTTCATTCCTTTTTCACCACTGTTTTCAGCTATTAAAAGCGGTTCTCTATCTCCATAAACCATCACACTCCTCATCTGGATAAGGTGTAGTCAAAGTGATTCGAGTTATTTTCGGTTCTGTTTAAAATACGAGGTTGCTGTTCAAGTTTTGCGACAAAGGTTCTGGTCCGGTTCTTTTGATAAGTTTAACTTTTGCTAATTGAATGATACTCCAGTACAAGTCTTGCCTTATCAATATTGAAGAAAGTTTACTTCGTTGAGGTAATAATTTTTATAGTCTCTGGCCATTAAAGCTTTCAAATACGTGCTTGATTAGTCATATAAAGCTCGTGAAACTGGGTTTAAAATTTAGTTTACAATTATCTATTCCATGGTTAATTTTTCTTTCTATTTATTGACTCATTAATGTTTTGGGTCACTTTTGTTTCGATTTAATTTTTGATTCTGATATAATTGAATTTGCATATAATTGAGTTTACATCTAAGTATGCTTAGTTTGATATGTCTTCTGTCGAATATGTTTCAAGATTGGTTCGTTGCCTTTTTGTTTTGAAAGTTCATATGATTAACCTCATTGATTAACTTGTATTAATATTTCTGCTTTTCTTGTTTACTGCGTGAATTATTCCTTTTAGTACTAAACTTGTCTTCAAAAGGTAATTAATGGGAAATTAAGCTAGGAAGGAATTTATTCCACGAATTATTGGGTTTTTCATTTTCTCGTACCTTAGATCCATTTTAACCTCCTATCTTTCAGTGACTAACTTGTTCTGTTCATATCTATTTTATTCATTCAATAGATTTTAATCTAGTTTCATATATTGATTAGTAGTAAAATATAGGGGATTATGTTGGGCCATGGTGGGTGTCAGACTATAATTGCATTAAAGACCTCCAGCATATTTATGGGCTAATTAATTTTGCCACGGCCTAAAGATAAATGAACACGAATAAGTTATCCCATCTCTTGTAAATTAATAGCTATCAAAGTAACTCCAAAATATGCTAGTAAGTTTTAGAAGCACTTTAAATATTAGCTCATATGTTCATACACGAACCTTGGATTGATATGCTTAAGTAATAAAAGGGTCATGTGCTCATTCCTGCGTCTCGATGCCTTTAAATTTAAAATAATTATGTTTTGACCATGTGTACATTTCGTATCACGGTTTAACATTTATTTTCAAATAAATACCTTGTGTGCATATCACATCTAGGTCAAAATAATTAATAAACTATAATAAATTAAGTGAAGTTGTAATAGACAAGCCATAACCAATAAAATACAAGAATAGACAAGAATTGATTTAAGCCGGACATGAGTCAATAAAGCGACTGTGCTAGAACTACGGGACTCGAGGGGTGCCTCACACCTTCCCCTCAGTCAATAGAACTCCTTACCCAGTCTTCTATTTTCGTAGACTATAAATAAGGAGTCCAACCTTCCATTTGATAAGGGATTAAAATAAAAGGTGACTTGGAATACCAAAACTCAATTCCAAGTGGCGGCTCTAAATAATACATAATCCTTTTTCAAAACGTCATTTTAATTAGAAAAATTCTTCTATATCAACCTCATAATAAGAGTTGCGGGAAAAAACTCAACCAGGTTAAGGGCTTCATCCGCGGCACGTGATACCTTACTCGACTTTTCTGTAACGACCTGAGCCTCATTGAAAAGAGGCTTGGTGTGGGACGGTGACTCCGGACGTAAATGACGTCGGAGGCCTCTCTCGAGATCGAAGTAGCCTCTCGAGAGGCAGTGGCCACAAGTTCTTCCTCGAGCTCCCGAGCTGAGGAGTGTTCAACCTTATGGTCATCCTCCTCCGGTACTGCCAGCTCTTGTGCAGCGTCGGTCAATTCGTAGACGAGAAACTCTATGTCATCATCCTTAGGGTAGTAGTCCCTAAGCCGGTATAGAGAATTAGGGTCTGGGACCCTGGCATGAGTACTTTTCTTGGTACTCTTTCTGACCATGACCGAGACCCTCTTCTTCTTGGTCTCGGCGGGAGTATCCGAGGAGCCAGAGGACATCCTCTTCTTTCTTGTTTTCTCCTCTTTCTTCGCAGTAGCCTCGGTAGTAAGTTGTACCGAAGCGGAGGGTATTGCAGATGGGGATGAGGCCATGTCCTCGGTAATTACACGCAGCTCGGTGGTCTTGGAAAACCTGTGAAAAGAAAAAGGGACTTAGTCAAAAATGACGATAAGATAAAAAGGAAATTCAATCAGGAGAAGAAGGACACTCACCATGGGAACAAACCTCCTATTTGCCTTTAGAAAGTTTGCGCCACTCACATTCGGAGTATGTCAATTATTTGCAGATTCCCTCAACCTACTCCTTGAAATAGGGGACTGCACTAGGGACTCGGGTGATCGCTGCATATCAGGAATGCCAGGTGATGAGAAAGAAGAGTAAATTCAAAGGGTTATTTTGACAACTTAAGAGTAGATGAACTTACGCATTGAGTTTCACTTCTTAGGGAACGACAGGAAAGTAGAGGGAATGAGATCTTCGGTCTTTACCCGAACAAATATCCCATGCCAGCCCGGATCTCTGTCTTCGTCGATGCATGAGAAGGGAGCCTTTTTTTCCCGTTGGGCAAGCTTGATTAACCCCCTCGAAAGATTCGGGGGCTGTAGACAAGGAGCAAATGGTCGATAGTGAATCAGAGTTCCTCCGTGTTATTGACAAAGGGACAGAGGAGAGTCACGATCCTCCAAAATGATGGATGGATCTTCCCGAGGTAGACCTCGTACCTCTTACAAAAGTCGAGGACCGCTGTTTCCATCAGGCCAATCATGAAGGGGAATGTATAAACGCTTAAGTAGCCCTCCACGTGCATTTAGATGTCCTCATCAAGACCAGGGATGACTAGTTCCTTGCCTTCCCACTTGAAATCCTCCCGGACATTGGGAGCATATCTTCGGTGATGGAACAGAAATAACTCCACCTGATCTCGTCCAATTTCACTCCTCTCTTTGAGGTTATGAAAACGGTCGATGCAATAGTAATACCCAACAAGAGTCGAGGTCGAATTCCGCATGGAGCTATATGAATGGGTGTTAGTAGTATATATCTAAATTTGAACTTCCGTAATATTTGGTTTTGTTTGAAAATCTAAATTAAACTATGATTGTGATTCAAAGAATGAAACTTGGAAATTATTTTTATTGTTTTTCAAATGATATAAAAGGCCTAGGGCTATGACCTTCACCTAGGTGTTTGCCTAATGGGTTGTAAACTTTAAAGCTTATTTTATTGGTCGGGGTGTATTATAGCTATCAACACTCAAGTACCCACTCAATACCTCTCGGTCAGAGAGTGATTTTGCCCAATTTGGCTTTCTCAAGTCCAAATGGGTATTGAACAAAATAGTTGATAAGAAGCTCAAGTCGGTTTTACTATCTCTAGGTTCAACCCTTTAATTGGGCTTATCAATCTCTCCATTGACCCAATTTCTTGCTAGCAAAGTTTTTCTGGACTAAGTCTCTCTTTCTCAAGTAGAGACCAAGTAAAATAGGCATGAATTAATGTTTACAACCATTAATTTTTCAAATAAAAATAAGAACAAGTCTAGATAATAAATACCCAACCATAAATAAGCAATAAATCAAACACCCATTAAGTTTACACACTAGGGTTGAGTCACAACCCTAGTGAAAATTTAGTTACTTATTCTTAAACTAGAAGAAATAGGAGAAAAAATGATAATTAAACCCAATTAAGATGACAAAATCTATGTTCAAATAATTCAAAATAGCAAAAACTACTAAAAAGATTAAAAGAAATCGTCTACTGTAGCAGCTGATCCCAAAAAGTTAACCTAAAAAAGTAAAACTTTTCTATTTATACAAAGTTGGAATTTTCGGACAAAAATGCCCCTTCGGAGGTTCTGCGGTCGCACAATTTCATGCGCGGTCCGCACTTTTCTTCAGCTTGACGGAAATGGAAATCTGCGATCGCATAATCCTGATCTGCGGCTGCACTGCTTTCTTTCTACGGTCCGCACAATTCTGAGTACGGCCGCACCTTGCTTTTCTGCGGTTCGCACAAATGTGAGTGCGTCCGCGTGGCTCTTCTTCTGTGGCCGCACAATAAGTGTGCGGTCCGCACTTTGAGATGCAGGTTCTCTGAACTTTTGATCTAACCCAGCTTCTGCGGCCGCACAATTTATGTGCGGACCACACTTTGCACATTTCTCTGATGGGGAGTTTGTCATAACCTACGGCCGCAGAAGATATTCTGCGGTCCGCACTTCTGAGCTTTTGTGCTTGTTTTTGTCTTTGAGTTCAGATTACTCATTCTTGAGTTGGATTTCATCTTGGGAGCTCATATTCAAATATTCTTGCAATTAAGCATATTTAATCAGCTTTCAGGAACACAATTAACCGCTTTTAGACTAAAACAAAAGCTAAAAGGTGCTAATAAGTAGTCAAAATCCCCACTTATCAACTCCCCCAAACTTAAGATTTTTCTTGTCCTTAAGCAAATAAAGTAGTTCCCAACTCCACAAGTTAAGAGCCATTCCAGCTAATCAAAGGTGAATCAATCACACATCAATTGGGACCAACAATTACCCACACCACTTATGAATTATTAACAAGGCAATAAGTTAAACTTTTAAGCATAAATAGTTCTAATGCGGCACTTGAGCATCAAGAGTTGACTTTATTCATCAAGGAAGCTCGCTCTTTCATGTAGGTCATTGTGGATCCCAAACTCCTCCTCCTGTACTCTCCGTTTGCCTATCTCACTTAAGAGTTTAGCACTGAATCCACAAATTTGTGAAAGGTTCGCTCATCTCTCTCAAAAGAATGTCGCAAGTACGGCTTTAAGTATCATAGGCTTGCCCCTCATGTAAATCACAACTAATGTAAGCTCACTCGACTTGAAATCATATAGGGCATTTTCGGAATGTAATGAATGATTTTAGACTAAGGTTGGATATGCTATGCTAGAATGGATTCATCTTTCCTTAAGCACTCTATTTTATTTTATCGACTCATGTTTTGCCAACTCTTTGAGGCATTTTCTTTACCTTAGGGGAACTATAGAGACTTAACATCACTCTTCCTTAGTCATGATATTCATTTTTTTTCTTCTTTGCTTTCTCCATGCTTTGCATCATTACTTTTCTTTGAATCCCTTCAATGTTTCAACTTATTCACTTTCTTTTTGTTTTTGCTTTTTCTTGCTCTTTCTTTTTCTTGCCTTTCCTTCTCTTCATTTCTTTTATCTTTTGTGCCTTGATGCCTTTTTTTTAAACTCCTCGTCTCTCCCCCAATCTTACGCTTTTAGCCAATTATTTTACAAGAGTGTTAAGGAAAGCTCAGGTGCTAAGAGAGGGTCACGACAAAATGGGTAAAGGCTTGTAACATGGTTATCAAATGAGAAAGGTTATAGGCTCAAATGGGTTGACTAGGGATAACAACATCGGTGGGCAATGAAACATTTCAAGGGGGTCAAGGAGAGCCTACAATCACTTCTCAAGCCAAGCAAAACTTAAAATTTAGCCTAGAAACACATTTGGGGCAAGTTCTAGACCATTCGCATGGGTACTTGAACTTGCAACAACAACATCTCACCTCTCATACAGATGGATTGTTAAAGAGGATAGAGTCGAGGGACCACACCGACCATATTCAAGATTCAAAATCACTATGGTTCAACTAAACTACTCGATGATTGCCTAAGTCAACACAAGAGTCAAAAGGTCACTAACTAAAGCTATTTCTTTCCAAAAACCTTGTTTTTAACCATAAGCATGTAGTTAAGTGTGTTGGTACCAAGTGAAGCATGTTTGACTCTTTGAGCATGACTCAATTAGGTCTTTTTATTAGTTATTACAACTATTCTTACCTAAAGACCAAAAATAGACTCAATCCCTTAAGAAGGTTGTCTCACCATCCATCATTGGGAAGGGTCACCCGGTTCACACAAAACACCTTTGGAAAGAACCGTGGCATTAAGAAAATCAAAGGCTTATTATCCGCTAAATCATAAAAACAAAAATCTATTAAAGCAAAAAGAAGCTACTAATTCAAAACAAATCCAAAAGAAGCTACTAAGTCAAAAGGAAGACAAACAAAAAGATAAAGAAGCTATAAAGCAAAAACTATTGAAAGCTAAACGAATATACATAATGAGGGTATATACATAATGATAAAGAAGAAGAAGATAGTAATAAGTTAATTACAGGCCAAATGTGTCATAGTTATCAAAATACAGAATCAGAATCATCAAAATGTCAAAGAAACTTCACCCCCTGAATAAAAATAAGCATTGTCCCCCAATGCTTAAATAAATAATAGTATAAGAAGGGTGATAGTGAAGAAAATTCCCTATGGATCTGTGGCCATCTCTGTGTCCCCAGAAGTGGCACCGACCTCAGTCTCCAATTAGATCTCATCATCCTCAAGTCAGGGAGTAGCTGGGTTGGTGAACATCTGACGGACTGCCTCAGCAGTGTCAGCAGAAAGGTCTGGCTCCTTAGATTGGCCAGCTGATGTGGTGGGCTCTGTGGGATCTGGGCCTGGGTGGTGCGGGTCTATCAACATTTCAAATGGAATGTCTCCGGCTGTTGCAAGCTTGGTGACATGTCGTCGGAGCTTATACACCAATTTCTTCGAAGCCTGTGACTTCCGCATCTTCTTTACCTTTTTGCCCAATTCTTCAATCATGGACCCATGCTATACTAGAGTAGCCATGATAGTGTTTTGGTTGTCCGAGATCTTCTTCAATGTTTCTTCGGCTGTGGGAGGAATCTGGGGTGCTGGAGAGGATGACTGTGCTGCAACATGACTGGATATGTCAGTCAGCTTTGCAATAGATGTCTGCATCTAATTGTTGAGGCTCGCCAGTGTTTGGGAGACTCATAGAGCAGAGAGTGGAGCAGATGACATCGGTTCCAGCTTCAAAGCCAAGGTGGGAGGTACTGAGGCTGAAGGTGGAAGCATGGCAGCTATACTGGTAGTAGGTTCTGCTGAAATGGATGGCATATCAGCTGTCTTTGTACCCACCACCAATGGATCATCAGACTGGCCTACGGTGGTAGTCGGCTGACCCTTTCTCTTTGGGCTATGTACATCGATCAGTGAATACCAAGAGAAAGGCTTCTTCACCCGAAACTTCGTGTCATAGTCTCTGGGCTCTACCTGTGCATTCGTAAGGTACTCAATGATGGTGTTGGGATACGGGTAGGAAGTATCAGCCTGTCTAGCGACCACTGACATATTGGCCAACATCACGACACCCACATTGATTGAGTACCCAAAAATAATAGAGGCGATTAGAACTACCCGTGGAATAGGTAAGTTTATCTTATTCTGGCACGAGTCTAGTCTGCTGCATACGAAGGTATGCCATCCCTTCGCCTCAAAATTTAGGGTGTTCCACTGAATAGAAACCCTTGCAATAGTGATCTATGGTGGTGGTGGCATCGGCGCTGCAAGAAGCTCAACTAGCCAAGGGCGAGCTGCATCACCCATCGCCAGCTTCTCTAAGTACTGCACTGGCTCCACATACTCAAACCCCAAGTAGGAGTTTAGTGTGAGCTAGTCGAACCGCACCTTTAGATTTCTCACTTTTGTAACGTTGGTCCCTTTATTTATATGTGCCACATTGGCATAGAACTCCCGGACCAAATACTCTTTGGCGTCCACGAATGACTCGGTGAACCATATCCACCCTTTTATCTATCGGAACTGGATCAACAATTCTGGACTGTACTTGTCAAGCTTTATGAGTTGGAATTGTCGCTATGGAGTGAGCGATCTCACCGGCCACCACTCACGAAAGCTGGTGAAGGCAGCTAGGCTCAGTGAACGGTCCTCCCAGACCTCTTTCTTCTCCGACCTCTCAAATCTGGCAAATGTAGTATGACACCCTCGACCATCGTCCGGAATATCATCAACAACAGTTGATGGTGCCTCAGGGACAGGTGTAGCAGAGGGCTCTGAAGCCTGAATTGCACTCTTCGAAGCCTCGGAATTTCTATGTGTGGAGGAAGGTTCATCTCTAAGTTATGGCTGATGTGCCTGTGATTGAACAACAGGTTTCTCTTGCACTGAGTCGCCCTCCGATGCTTCCCCATATGGGGCATATTAACTAGATTCAGAGGGCTCAAACTATTGTTATCGGCCTATTGTAACTTTCTTGTTGAATACCCTTTGAAGGGCGAGGGGTAAATTGCTTTTGCCTCTGCCTTTGTAAGGCTCACCCCTCTTCTTTGAAGTGTCACCACGACCTCGAGATCTGACCATTTTCTGTAACAAGCAACAACAGAAGTCAGTTATAATTCAGTTGAACACAGATAGTATATCATATTGTAGAACATGAGTGCAGGGTGGGGAAGTGCGGTCCGCACAATGGCAAGTGTGGCTGCAGACTGGGTTGTGCGCACCACATAATTTGGAAGTGCGGCCACAGAGATGGAACTGCGGTTCGCGCAATTTGGAGTGCAACCACAGAATTGAAGTGCAGTCCGCACTTTTCTCATTGCGGCCACCCATTAGAGTTCCCAAAAGTGCCAACTCTCTAATGATAGAGATTAGCCTGATCTGCGTCCGCACACACTTTTCTGCGGCCGTGGTGGAATTTCTGCGGTCCGCACAATTTCAAGTGCGGCTGCAGAATCTTACTTGACCAGGGATCCTAGATCCCAACTCTGCAGACCGCACAATTGCTTGTGCGGCCACAGATTGCAAAATCAACTCGATCATACCTCTAGGGTTTTCAAGTTTTTCCATAGTTTCAACATGGTATTAACAATTATGCATGCAAATCAAGTTATCCAGTCCCCATAAAGCATTTAGCAATTGAACCAACACAGATTAACCCCCACATGATAGTAAAATTGAAATCGATTGACAAATGGCCTAAAACTATTTAACAAATTATAAATTTAACTAAAAAGTGAAAAATTGAGAAATTAAACATACTAGATATGAAGGAGTGCAACTAAGTTATCATGGATGTGTATGGAGTGTGGAAGATGATTTCCAAGTTTTAGAATTTAGAGTGCTTGGAGAGGGAAAAACTTGTACAGTAGCTCAAGGTTACTATTTATACTTAGACGCAGACTTGGGGAATCAAAGGAGGAGTGTGGCCGCAGAATTCCTTCTGCGGTCCGCACTCTGTTACCTGAAGGCACAATAGCCTTGTTGATCTGCAGTTCGCACAATTTGTGGTGCGACCGCAAAGTTTGGCTACGGACCACATAATTTTATGTGTGGCCGCAAAATGGCCAATTCTCAGACAGACCAAACTTCAGAGAGTTTGCAATTTCCCATCTCAATTTGTGCGGTCCGCACAAGAATTTTGCGATCATAGTTGCCTTCTGCTATGGCATTCAAAATTGTACGGTCCGCACTTTCTCCACGCTTAGCCAAGTTTTCGAGCACAGTTCCTGTAAAGCACAGTCATTCCTGCAACACACTTCAAATTCAGTTAGCACAAAATAACACCTATCTACAAAAGAAGAAAAGAAAAAGAAAAAGTAAAAGAAAACATAGGTTGCCTCCCAAGAAGTGCCTGATTTAACGTCGTGGCATGACGTAGATTGCAATCACCTCAAATGAATAAATGTCACCACGTGCTCATCATCAGCTTGTCCAAAAAAAATGCTTCACCCAGTGACCATTGATTTGGAATACCTCATCATTTTATTTCTTCAAGTCCAATGGACCAAAAGGTGTCACACCCACAATTGCAAAGGGACCACTCCATTTGGATTTCAGCTTTCCGGGAAACATCTTCAATCATGAGTTGAATAACAAAACAAGATCGCCCACCTTGAACTCCTTGTTTTGGATGTATTTGTCATAAAGATACTTCATTCTATCTTTGTACAAGGACGAACATGCATATGCATGGCACTAGAACTCATCCGATTCATTCAAATGTGCAACTCACAAGTTGGAGGCTCCATCCCAATCAAGATTCAACTTTTTTAAAGCCCACATGGCTTTATGCTCAAGTTCGCCAGAATATGACAAGCTTTACCAAACACCAACCGGTATGGAGACATACCGATAGGAGTTTTGAAAGCAGTCCGATAAGCCCATAATGCATCATGAAGCTTCTTCGCCTAATCCGTCCGGTTAGCATTCACTGTTTTGGACAGGATACTCTTTATCTCCCGGTTGGAGACTTCCACTTGACCGCTAGCTTGAGGATGATAGGGAGTCGTGACTTTATGAGTGACGTCATAATTGCTAAGTAAGGTGTCAAAAGCCTTGTTACAAAAATGTGACCCCCATCACTTATGATAGCCCGCGGCATTCCAAATCTTGTGAAAATATTCTTCTTGAAAAATGTCACCACACTTCTCGCTTCATTGTTGGGTAGAGAAACAGCCTCAACCCATTTAGACATATAATCAACTGTGACTAAGATGTAAGTATTTCCACAAGAACTCACAAAAGGACCCATGAAGTCAATACCCCACATGTCAAAGCTATCAATCTCCAATATGGTAGTGAGAGGCATTTCATTCTTCTTCGAGATTCCACCGAACCGTTGGCATTCATCACATCTTTTTACCATATCACTTGCATCTATATAAAGTGTGGGCTAATAGAAACCACAACTTACCACTTTAGCTGTCGTTCTCGCTCTGCCATGGTGACCACCATAAGATGAAGAATGGCAAGCCTCAAGAATAACATTTTGCTCTTCATTCGATACACATCTTCTAATTAAAACATCCATACCAATCCGGAAGAGGTAAGGCTCATCCCAATAATAGTCTTGACAATCCCGTTTGACCTTCTTCTTATGATTTGAAGAGAACTCGTCCGGGATGATTCCACACACAAGGAAGATTGCTAGATCAGCAAACCATAGCACCTCCTTCATTGAAATAGCCAAGAGTTTCTCATCGGGGAAGGAGTCATTGCTTTCAAGGCTATAATGCGGCCTCCCCTACTCCTCCAAATGAGACAAGTGGTCCGCCACTTGATTTTCACTCCCTTTTCGATCTTGGATGTCAATATCAAACTCCTTTTCACCCATCAAGTATGGGCAGAACTTCTCAATAACAAACACAATAGCAAGGAGCTCTTTTTTGGTAACGGTGTAGTTGACTTGGGAATCATTCATGGTCTTACTAGCATAGTAGACCGAATGAAATATCTTGTTTATACGTTGCCCCAAAACTGCTCCAACCGCTACATCACTAGCATCGCACATGAGCTCAAAAGGAATACTCCAATTATAAGCGGTGATGATGGGAGTTGTTGTCAACTTGCACTTGAGCAATTCAAAGGCTCTCATGCAATCATCATTGAAGTGAAATTTATCATCTTTCTCCAAAAGTTTGTATAAGGGGTTGACCACTTTGGATAAATCTTTTATGAAGCGCCGGTAGAACCCCGCGTGACCCAAGAAACTTCTCACGCCTTTCACGGATGTTGGAGGTGAAAGTTTAGAAATCACCTCTATTTTTGCCTTGTTAACCTCAATGCCCTTCTTTGAAATTTTATAGCCAAGGAAAATGCCCTCCTCGACCATGAAATGGCATTTCTCCCAATTTAACACCAAGTTCGTTTTTTTCACACCTTGCTAATACTTTATCCAAATTTTCCAAGCGATATCAAATGAATCCCCGACTACCGAAAAGTCATCCATGAAGACTTCAATGTAGTCCTCTACCATATCCATAAATATCGCCATCATACACCGTTGAAAAGTGGCCGGTGCATTGCATAAGCCAAATGGCATCCGCTTGAAAGCGAAAGTGCCATAGGGACAAGTGAAAGTTGTTTTATCTTGATCTTCCGGGGCAATAAGGATATGGTTGTAGCCCGAATATCCATCTAGAAAGCAATAGTATATACGACCGGCCAACCTATCAAGCATTTGGTTAAGAAAGGGGAGCGAGAAATGGTATTTCCTTGTGAATTTGTTTAGCTTCTGATAGTCCATAGACACTCTCCACCCGGTCACAGTTCTTGTGGGAATCAACTCGTTCTTATCATTGGTGACCACAGTTATGCCCCCTTCTTCGGGACACATTGCACTGAAGAAGTCCACGAACTGTCAAAAATAGGGTAGACCACCCTGGCATCCAACCATTTGATAATCTCCTTTTTTATCACGTCTTGCATGGCTTCATTGAGTCTCCTTTGATGTTCAATGGATGATTTGACATCGCCCTCCAAGTTAATCTCGTGCATGAAAAATGCGGGGCTTATTCCCCGAATATCTGCCAAAGTCTACCCAATAGCTTTCTTCCTCTTGTGGAGCACCGCCAATGTAGATTCAACCTGCACGTTAGTCAAACAAGAGGAAAGAATAACTGGTAAAGTAGAGCAAGGGCCAAGGATTTCATACCTGAGATGCGGAGGTAATGGCTTCAATTCCAAGATAGGAGGCTCTTCAATTGAAGGTTTTGTAGGAGGAATTTTCCTACTCTCAAGATCCAAGGAAAGTTTCCGGGGTGCATAGTTATACGACCCCATTCCTTGCAAAGAATTAACACATTCCATGAAGCCATCCATCTCGTCATCATCAAAATTTAGCAATACGGCCTCCAACATGTCACCCACATTAATCGTGGCATTTGTATCATCAATAATTGCATCGATCACCAAGTCCACGAACGAACACACTTCATTGCTATTCGGTTGCCTCATAGATTTGCACACGTTGAGCACTACCTTTTCATGACCCACCCGGAAAGTGAGTTCACCGGCTTCCACATCAACAAGAGCCTTCCCCGTAGCAAGGAAAGGTCTACCAAGAATAATCGGGACCTCATAGTCCACTTCATAATCAAGAATAACAAAATCCATCGGGAGAATGAACTTGTCAACTCGAACCAATACATCCTCAATCACCCCCAACGGTCTCTTCATTATACGATCGTCCATTTGTAATCTCATAGATGTGGGTCCTGATTTCCCAATTCCCAATGTCTTGAAAATCAAATTAGGCATCAAATTGATACTCGCCCCAAGATCACAAAGAGGTTTTGCAAACTCGGCTCTTCCAATGGTACAAGGGATTGTGAAAGCACCGGGATGTTCCAACTTAGGAGCCATCGAATGCACAATTGCATTCACTTGGTGAGTGACTTTGATAGTTTCAAAATTCATCGACCGCTTCTTTGTCACCAAGTCCTTCATAAACTTTGCATATCCGGGCATTTACTCTAAGGCTTTAATTAATGGCACATATATCGAGAGACTCTCCATCATATCAATGAACTGTTTGAATTGGTTCTCACCATTTTTCTTGGCAAGCCTTTGAGGATAGGGAGGAGGTGGCTTAGGAAATGGTGCCTTAGCTTTTTGCACTACCGGTTCTTGTATGTCAATCACATGATCCCTAGACGGGTTCACATCCTCTTGAGTCTCTTCCACCGTGTTATCAATATCAATCTGCACTTCATCATTTGTGTGCATAACATTGTTTTGGATCTCCTCTTCCTCTACCAGTTTCTCATCATCCACAATTTGCCTTTGACTTGAGGTAGGTGCATTCCCACTTCTTCCACTTCTTGTAGTAACGGCCATGGCATGCCCCGTATTGTTCCTACCCTTAGGGTTCACCACCGTATAACTTAGTAGTGCCACATTAGGATGAGAATTTAAAGCTTGAGAGATTTGACCTATTTGTACTTTTAAGTTTTGATTGATGTGTTGTGTGAAGTAAGTTGGGAATCTGAATCGGCATTCTTCTCCATAATTTGCTTGAACATGTTCTCAATATGACCTATTTCATTGTTGGAAAAACTAGGACCATGCGAAGGATAAGGAGATGGGTTGCTCGGTTGTTGATTCATCGGGGTCCTTTGAAAACCCGACCCCTAATTTCCTTGGTTGTTGCTCTGCCCGCCTTGGTTGTTGCCTCCCCAATTACCTTGGTTATTATTGTTTTGCCTTCCCTTGGTTATTGGTTCCACTCCAATTGCCTTGATTGTTGTTATTCCAATTGCTTTGATTTTTTTCACTATTCCAATTACCTTGGTTGTTAGAATTCCAATTGCCTTGATTATTTGAAGGTCTCCATTGTTGTTGACTAGGGCCTTGGGTTGTTTCTTTGCCCTTGAAAGTTGCTCACATATTGGACCTCTTCTTCTTGATCATTGTAAGAATAACCTTGATCAAATCCACTATCATCTTGCACAAAATTATCCACTCTTTGTTGCACTTGTGGACTTCTTGTTCTTCTCTTGTTTACCAGCATATTGACTCCCTCCAAAGCATTGACTTGCCTAGGGTTTTGCACTTGTTGAAGTTGAGCCTTTGCCAATTGGTTCATGGTGGTTGTCAACTCGGCTATGTATTTCCCATGGTCATGTAACTCTTTATGAAGAAGAATCACATTTGGATCACCTTGTGGAACATTGGCTCTAGATTGCCACGCCAATGAAGTATTCGCCATCTCATCCAAAGTATCACACGCCTCCACATAGGGCGTAGTCATGAAGTTCCCACTGGCAAGTTGGTTCACTACACATTGGTTGGTGGTATTGATTCCCCGATAGAAAGTTTGTTGAATCATGTTCTCCGTCATATAATTGTTGGGGAACTCTTTCACCATTGTTCTATACCTTTCCCATATCTCGTGCAGTGGTTCATTGGGCTCTTGCTTGAATGCTAGAATTTCATCCCGAAGAATAGCCATGTCCCCGGGAGATAAGTACTTTGAGATAAATTTCTCAGCTAGTTCATCCCAAGTATGAATGGAATATTTGGAAAACATTCCAACCAATCTAAAGCTTTTCCCCGTAGATGGAAGGGGAAAAGCCTTAGCCTCAAATAATTCTCAGAGATATTTGTTTGTTTGCTCCCCCAACACATATCTACGAACCCCTTCAAATGTTTATATGCATTTTGGCCCAGTGTACCGATGAAGAACCCCCATTGCTCGACCAAAGTGAGCATCACATTGGTTATTTAGAAGTTGTCTGCCCTAATACGGGGAGGGACTATAGCACTTGCATGCCCTTCATTCGGCAACACCCGATGTGTAGCCTGGAGGTGGGGGTTGAGCGGATACATTGTTTTGAGGCAGCCGGCCTCGTCTATTGGCCTGAGGTTCAAAAGAGACCTCATCCATTTGATCATCCTCAACATCCACATCCCCCAGACTATGTTTCGGAGATCGTTGTTTGCCATGATTGCACCTATAACACTCACACGTTAGTAACAAGGAAGGAAAAAAAGATGTCCCAAAAACACACCTAACTATATAGCTAACACCATTTTTTAGCTCCCCGACAACGGCGCCAAAAATTGATCTCATCCAATTTCACTCGTCTCTTTGAGGTTATTAAAACGGTCGATGCAATAGTAATACCCAACAAGAGTCAGGGTCGAATTTCGCAGGGAGCTATATGAATGGGTGTTAGTAGTATATATCTTAGCGCATGAGTTTGTATATCTAAATTTGCACTTCCGCAATATTTAGTTTTGTTTGAAAATCTAAATTAAACTACGATTGCGATTCAAAGAATGAAATTATGGAATTGTTTTTGTTGTTTTTCAAATGATATAAAAGGCCTAGGGCTATGACCTTCACCTAGGTGTTTTCCTAATGGGTTGTAAACTTTAAAACTTGTTTTATTGGTCGAGGTGTATTATAGCTATCAACACTCAAGTACCCACTCAATATCTCTCGGTCAGAGAGTGATTTTTGCCCAATTTGGCTTTCTCAAGTCCAAATGGGTATTGAACAAAATATTTGATAAGAAGCTCAAGTCGGATTTTACTATCTCTAGGTTTAACCTTTTAATTGGGCTTATTAATCTCTCGATTGACCCAATTTCTTGCTAGCCAAGTTTTTCTGGACTAAGTCTCTCTTTCTCAAGTAGAGACCAAGTAAAATAGACATGAATTAATGTTTACAACCATTAATGCTTCAAATAAAAACAAGAACAATGGTAGATAATAAACACTCAACCATAAACAAGCAAAAACTAAAAAAGTGATAATTAAAAAAGAAGAAATTATAATTAGACCCATATTGATAATTAAGATGACAAAATCTATGTCAAAATAATTCAAAATAGTAAAAACTACCAAAAAAGAGTAAAAGAAATTGTCTACTGTAGCAGCTGATGTTAAAAAGTTAACCTAAAAAGGTGAAACTCTTATATTTATACAAAGCTGAAATTTTCAGACAAAAATGCCCTTTCAAGGTTCTATGGCCGCACAATTCCATGCCGGTCCGCACTTTTCTTCAGCTTGACGGAAGTGGAAATCTGCGGTAGCATAATTATGATCTGCGGCCGCACTGCTTTCTTTCTGCGGTCCGCACAATTCTGAGTGCGGCCGCACCTTGCTCTTCTGCGGTTCGCACAAATGTGAGTGTGATCGCATGGCTTTTCTTATGCGGTCTCACAATAATTGTGCAATCCTCACTTTGAGATGCCGGTTCTCTGAACTTTTGCTCTAACCCAACTTCTGCGGCCGCACAATTTATGTGCGGACCACACTTTGCACATTTCTCTGATGGGGATTTCTTCACAATCTACGGCCGCAGATGATATTCTACGGTCCGCAGTGCATGTTTTTGTCCTTGAGTTCAGATTACTCCTTCTTGAGTTGGATTTCATCTTGGGAGCTCATCTTCCAATATTCCTGCAATTAAGCACATTTCATCATCTTTCGGAAACATAATTAACCGCTTTTGGACTAAAACGAAAGTTAAAAGGTGCTAATAAATAGTCAAAATCCCCACTTATCAGCCTCCGCACCTCGATCTCCTTGTTTAGAGGCTTTTTAATCTTAAAGTCGTTATCTATGGAGCAGCCCCGGGAAAGGATCGCTTCGGTATTTGCGGTCGGGGTAGAGGTTGAAGGAGCAGTATTTTGAGGCACATATTTTGAGGTTTTTGCCATCTTTATCTGGGAATATGAAGGTTTGAAGGCTGGTATGAAGGTTTGAAGGTGGGTATGAAGATTTGAAGGTCTAGCTTGAAGATTTAAAGGCGAAATATGAACATTTTAAGATTGAAGATGAAGAAATGAAGATGTGAAGAACAATTTGTAAAGGTTTGAGGGAATGATGAACAAGTAAACAATTCGAGGGTAAACCAAGAAGATTCGAAATCGAAAAATAAAAAAGTGAAAAAAGGAAATCGAAGCTTTTATAAGAGTGAAATAATTAATGCGTGACATTTCGCATTTGATGCCCACCGAAGATGGTCAACCGGCGGTTGATACATGTCCGAAGTCAGAACGATGCAACTGATTGGATGTTTCACTGACTTGTCAACCCGCTTGTAGCGTACGGAGGAAGGAACCGGAGTTAGTTAATCACTTCTCGTCATTTCTATAAATTTGCTCTCCGAAAAGTGAGGGGACTATCTGTGTGCGGGTAAAATCGAGGATAAAGTTACCCCCGATTTTTCGGTAAAGAAACGAGAGGGCAGCACGACCCAATATAGCCTCAGGTAAAGCCGAGGGCTTCCACAGATCAGATCCTGGGGAGGACGAATGGTGCGCCCAAAACCGGACACGACCAAGCATTGAGCTCGAGCAAAGTGAAGAACCAGGGCTAAGGGAAAGGCGGTTAGACAGGACAAACGATGGGCAAAATATCCGCCCTTAACCGGATATTACGATGTAAATCTCGCCCGATATCAACTGCCTATCAATATTTACTGGAAGAAAAAGATGTGCGCATACCAAAGCAAAAAAGTTAATTTTTATTCTCTAGCTACTGTTCCAAGTGTTCTTCAGCTGCTTGTTTATTGAGTTGCAACCGATCCCGTTCCAAGGGCTGGATTGGATCCAACTTCCGGCATCTATCATAAAGCTAGATTTAGTCATCTATCGCATTTGGTTTGATCGTTTTGTTTTCCTTTAATTTAATTATTTACCTTTCTTAGATCATTCGTATTAAATTAAATCACATATCCTTTAAATCGCGTATAAATTCAATTGTTACTCATTTTAAGGGTAAACAATTATATATTATATAAATATATAGAATATATATTTTATACTAGCCAATTTTATTTTGCCCTTGACTATTGAACTCGATTTACAACTTTGTCCTATTGATTAATTATTTCTTGCTATCTAATATACGCTTTGAGGTCAAATAAATTCAAATTCGCATCACAAAATTTTACTTCAAAATGAAATATTTTCTATCAAAAATGACTTTATTCCCTATAATCTCTTGAACTCGTTGTTGTAGTAAGTTCTTTTGCTAACTTTCTCATGAGTTTGTTTCTTCTTTGGTTTCCTTTTTTTAGAAATATCCTGGTTCTTTTACAAAGATGTGTTCCCCTTCCCCTGTTACACTTGTAACACTTATTTAAATATTTTTGAATATAAACAATACAATTTATGGTACTTTTCTGAGCTTTTTATTGTCTAAATTTTATTTCTAAAGATTAAAAAAATTATTTACTAATTGGACCGAAAATCAAAAGGTTTTTCCACGTATTTCGGATACTTTCATTTATTTTTAAAAGGGAAAGAGTACTAAATTGTTTCAGCATTATCCAATTTTTGTTTTAATTCTGAAAAAGAACCATAATATTATCATTAATTTCTTTCTACAACTGTTAGGCAACATTTCAAGGAATTAATTAGTTGATTAGACATCAAACATTAGGGCTGTGAACAACTACCAATATTCCTATTAACTACTACACGATACATGACTCAATTTAGATTTTTGCAACGATACTACATCAAATTCAAAATTGAAAATATAACCCAAAGAAATGTTTAACTGGACTCTGTACTTCTTTTATTTGAAAATGAAAAAAACAATTGTGATAAACTTGTACATATATTACACGTCAAATAATTTACCGTATAAATAACATTATAATAAAATATATATTCATTTTTCCATTTATAAAGTCTTTTAAAAGAACTAATTAGGCTTCAAACATTCAAATATTACACCAATGCATAAAGAGGGGGAAAAAAGATGAGTAAGAAGCAAAGAAATGAGGAGTCCGGAACCAAAGTGTTATCTATTTGGACTCAAACCACAAAAATAGCTGAAAAATATCGAGCCCGTCTCCTTCCCCGACCAGACAGAAGCAGAAGGTGAAAAAATGCCCCCCCCCCCCCCCCCTTTTT
>AWOL01S0023969.1:182779-207697 GCA_000715115.1 Nicotiana otophora
CCCCCCCCCCCCCCCCCCCCATTTTTTAACCAAAAAACTTTAAATCGAGGTATTCCGACTTACTTTTTGATAAAATTCATGTACATAAAATGCTTATTAGTTGTTATTTACTGTGTTGTATGTTTTTGTTGTGATCGTTTTGTGATTTAATTAATATTTTTATTTTTTATCCGAATAAGATTATTGATGTGCTAAAAATTAATAAAAATATATATTGTTAATATATGAATAATTATTGTTATATGTGATTTTATTATTATACGTATATTAATATGTGACTTTATTGTTGTTTAGTGCCCTTTAGTGCTATGTTGTGCCTTTAATTGTTATGTCATGCCCTTAAGCATGGTAAAACTGATAATACATTTTAGCTTATGGTAGTTTGACTTTGTTTATGGCCATTTAGAGTAGTGTTACTTTAGCTCTCTTTAAGATTCCGTTGTGTAGAATAAAAACTATGTGCTCTCCTTAACAAACTCAGATAGAGTACTCAATTATGAATTTAATATATTAGTAGTTAATTATCAAATATTAGATATGAATCATAAAATAATCAGTTGACGTTGCAAAAGAGACGGTGCCGGGAAATTTGGGCAAAATATGATAGTTAACAAACAAATCGTTACGAATAAAATAAATTCAATAATATTTACTATTAAGTTTGTAGTATTTTTTATATGAATAATTATTGAATATATCTTGACTAATTATGAAATTTTAATATTTTATTCTGTTATAATTCAAAAATAACTTTAAAAAGATGATAGTTCAAACAAAACCATGTAGAATTTTAGTAGAAAAATGTAGTAAACTAACATATGAAATATTAATATAGGTAATTTATCAACCTAAGTAATTGTTATATGAATAATTACTAAAATATCTTTTTAGTTATTGAAATTAATTATTTAATTTTCTGTTAACTCCAAAAATATCTGAAAAAAGATGATAGTTCAAACAAAAACCCTCTCGTTTTAGTCAAAAAATGTAAGAAAATAACATATAAAATTATAATATAGAAAATTTGTCAAACTAAGTATTTTTATATGAATACTTATTAATTATATCATGTGTAGTTTTAAAAATTAATTATTTAATTCTATTATACCCAAAAATAGCTGAAAAGGATGATAGTTCAAACAAAACCCTGCCGAATTTTAGTCAAAAAATGTAAGAAACTAACATATAAATTAATAATATAGAAAATATATCAACCTAAGTAATAATATAGAAAATATTTTGATTAAATATTAATATAAAAGATATTGCAATATATTTAAAGATGTTAAACCATTAAACAGAAAAATACTTTAATTAATATTGTTCAATTTAAAGACATCATCATGGAGCTTCCCCCTGTGCATCCCAGACCTGCATCTCGAGAGTTACTGTTGCTACAGGGCAATAATAGGTCTTCACACATCCGGGATGGGCAGTGTCTGTCCCACACATTCCTCCCCAGACAAATAGACGATATGTGGGAGTTCATTAGGGACCACCCATTGCATCCCCGTATAGTTAGACGCCTTCAGGGGACAGGGTTTTATAGGATCATAGAGATCTGTCGGTTGCAGTTCGGCTGGGCGTTGATCACGGCTATGATAGAGCTGTGGCGACCGGAGACGCACACGTTTCACCTACCCATCGGCGAGGCTACCATCACGCTAGAGGACATGGAGGTTCTTTTCAGGCTGCCTGTTGATGGTATACCTATAGCTTACTCGCATGATCTTAGAGACTATACGGGAGATGATTACCTTCATATGTTGCAACGACTTACCGGTTTCCAGCCTGCGGAGCCAACTGCGTTGAGTGGGGCCAGTTGATTGCAGCTGACACCCGTTCGGCAGCATCTGGTGGCGATGGACGCGAAGATTACTGATGATTCACCTCCAGAGGATATCGACCGACACACAAGGTTGTTGTTGTTGATGATGTTTGGTGGTATACTGTTCCCGAACACTTCGGGAAACCTAGTCAGCTTGCAATTTCTACATCATCTGGAGCGGCTAAATGATTTATCTGGTTATAGCTGGGGTGCAACTTTTCTAGCTTACCTGTATAGGAAGATGTGCCGGGTGTGCATGGCCAGTCTTTTCATGATTATAACATACATAGTAAAAAATGCCTTAAATTTTACGTCCACAATCTATATTAGGTTTGGGCCTTGGAGCGGTTCTTGCAGTTCCAGCAACCTCTGCCACCGATAGCTCCGGATGCACCACCTCCACCGTTTCTCCCGCTAGCTTGGAGGTGGGTTGATAGGCAAGGCCACGCCCGTGAGGTCGAGGCTCGACATCATCTCCCTTATTATAGGCATTTGTTGGATTTACTAGATGGCCCTCAGGTACATATATACTTAAATTTACTTGGCCTTGCTTGATATGTGTTGCGTTTACTCACGATTCTTATGTTTAATAAATAGTTCGTATGGAGGCCATACAGCAACGCGCTCATAGCTGGATTGCCAGATTATTGCTCCCACGGTCGAGCTATGTGGAGCTCTTACGTCCCACTGATATGTCTAGATATAGTCGAGCATTATGCCACTGAGCGAGTCCTTTGCCAGTGTTATCGACCCCAGCTTGTACCTATGCTGCACACTTGGCACATGACACATTACCAGCTGGATGATCGCTGCAGGGTAGACCAGACATACATGGTCTGGCTAGAGGCACAAATTGAGGATTGGGACCTGAGGTATGGCCTGATTCCGCCATACCCTCCACTTGACCGTAAGGAGGGCGAGCATGAGTACATGGGTTGGTATCGCAGCGTTACCCGACTTCTCGTTAGGAATCTCGTTCATAGTGCTGGTAGTCGGTATATTCCATACTCCAGGAGGCATGAGGCACTGGTATGTTATTTGTTATACTTACTTACAATGTTACATTAGCCTTCCGTAATTAATATTTTATATGCTATGCAGGCTATTGACTTACACCAGTTCTACTAGTTGGGACTGGAGATGCTACAACATACAGGCGAGGGAGTGGCAGTTGTGCACGGGCTTGGCCGTCAGGTTACTGATCTTGATGCTGCCACATTGAGACGTGCCAGAGAGGATGCGCGCTTAGGATATGAGGCTACTTATGTGCCTCCCGAGGAGTACCATCATGGGCCTCAAGTGTCCCCTGAACGTGGTAGATGTGGCAGGCGTTGCCAGAGAGGAAGGGGTGGCCCACGTGGTCGTGGTGGTCGGCGAGGACGGGGTCCCCAGCAAGGGGGCGTTGAGGTATCCGTGGAGGATATTAGCGATGATCAGTCGGGTGACCACCCTGAGCCATACGATGTTTCTCATGATATGCCGTCATTCATCCCTCAGTTGTCATTAGGGACTTCGCAGGTGACCATGTCAGCTCCATTGTTGATCGCGGGCACAACTATTACATAGCAGGAGTGGGATCAGTATTTTCCTGATCATCTAGAGCCATCGACGGTTGCTGTTGATCGTCCGATACGAGAGGTGCATAGTGGGCGACGACTGAGTTATTGCTCATCACCGAGGGATGTTGAGGATCTTTCACATACTTCATCTACTCCAGTGCACCTCGATCTTCCGACAAAGCATTGTGGCGCTACTCAGGCGCAAGTTTGTTTGAATTACTTTTATTTCAATTTATTTTTACCTTATAGATTAGTTAGTAATATCTAAAGTGTTTTTATTTTTTTAAAGATTTCATCATCGTCCGTCACGGAAGCCACATTGTGCGATACTAACTTGCCGGAGACGGATGATCTTATTCAGGAGCCCACTGAGACCATGGTATGACCATTAATATTTTTTTGCTAACACGTACGTTAGTATTTTATATTTCATATACTAAAATATCTTATTATATTGTAGGTTAGAGCTGGCCCAACGTCCGCTTCTACGGAGCCTGCCAGCCTTACTGACGATCATGATGCAGCGCGTCCTCCGATAAAGAGGTGACGTGATGAGGATGATCCTGATAGCGCAGCCGGACGGGATGGGATGCGCCTCAGGCCAGCCAATGCTTTAAAGAATATAGGCTGTGGGACTCATTAATATGTATTCTTAGTTGTATATATGACATTAAATATATAATAGCAAAATTATTTATGTTTTACATAATTTGCGCATGTATTTTATTTTTCGGGTTATTTATTACTTTAATACTAGAACATAAAAAACAATAAGACAGCTTAACATAAATTTAAATTTTTTACCAATTAAAGATAATACATAATACGTACAACATAAAAATAAAATACTACACTAAACGCATCCATGTGTTTGTTTAGTCATTATCGCCCATTATTCTATGCTTCAACCACTTAAATTTATTTTCCAACCGATTATTTTCTTCTTCTGCTTCTTTTACTTTCTCCTTCACTTCCGCAAGTTATTCTTGCAGTTTCAAGATCTGGATTTCGTACTCACCAGTCAGATTCCAAATGTTTAACAAATATGATTTGTAATATTCCTGGTTAATGGGTTCATCATACCATTCTTCAAAACCACATTGATTTTCGTCCTGCCAATGGGGATGATACACAAAACTATTAATTAACATGTTATATAAAAACTATTAACAAACATTGTTTCCAATAATAATAACTTACAACTTGTTTACACATCCAACGTCAATTTGACCAATATGGCTTCAAAATCGCACGTTTGCCACAGTAACACCTTGGTACGTCATTGCGTACAGACATGTCGTAATGCTCGAAAATGAAAAATTAATGGAAAGTTGTTCTATTCATTTTAGTACAACGCAAATAATAACTAAAATGCGCGAGGTTTTTAAAGGCAGCTAAGAGTGATTTTAGGTTACATAAAGCATATTGGTGAAGCGCTACGTATTGCGTGCTAATGATTCTTTAGGGTACAAGCGGGTGCAACTTTTCAGATCGACATCTTTTTCAGGTCAATATGACAATACACATAACGTATATTGGTGATGTGCTACGCTTCGCGTGATAATAATTCTTTAGGGTATAAGTGGGTGTAGCTTTTCAGATCGACAACTTTTTCAGGTCAACAACTTTTTCAGGTCGGTAACTTTTTCAGGTTGGCAGCTTTTTTAGGTCGACATGACAATACACATAACGCATATTGATGATGCGCTACGTTTAGCGTGATAATGATTCTTTAGGGTACAAGTGGGTGCAGTTTTTCAGTTCGATAGCTTTTTCAGGTCGACATGACAATACACATAACACATATTGGTGATGCGCTACATTTAATATACATGTTCGTGTAGTTTAGTTCTTCTTACGTTGAACTAAGAGATCAGTATTCAAAGATCATTTCAAGAACCATTATAACATCCATTACAGAAATGCCACTAACATTTAATAAGTGGCTTAAGAATAGGCAAAAAGATGAAGGTAGTTAACAGATCCACATGGAACACGTCATAACACAATTGATCCCTACCTTGAATAAAATATGCTAGGTTGCTAAACCGATTTGGTTGATGACAAGTGGTATGGTGTTCTACGTACCTTGAAAAATAAGCATATCAGTGTACACACTGATCTCAAAGTTGCAGGGCACATTATTGAGGGCAAAGCGCATTCTACAAAGCCTGAAGGTATGCGAATTTGGGGCGAAACACTATAATGGACCCTTTATTCAAAACGGTGTGATTATGAAGTACTATGCCACTAGCATGGGCTAGTTATACCACAAGCTTTATCTACAACCTTCCAAACAAACACACACAAAGATGAACTAGAAGTGATTCGGCATTTGATGAAGGAGATTTTAGAGATGGAAAAGGCACTAGCCGTACATCATGCACTGGATGTTCTTAACTACCTGCTAGGAACGGAGGATCAGTATAGAGATTTATTAGAAAATGAAAAATTACATAGAGACATTGATTATCTTATTTTCCTAACAGTTGTCGAGTGGGAGGGACTACCTAAGTTTCTACCACAGACGTTGGACGTAGGAGTCCCATATTATTGTATAAATCAAGCAAGTGATCTTATTGATAATAATGATGAAATACGAGAAATGTGTGTCAACTAGGGCCTAGATTACGATGCCCTCGGTCCGAAAGGTTGCGTATAAGATGATGACAAAGAAGATGAAGACAGTGACAACGAAATAGTGCCAGACAGTGACGACAATAGCGAATAAAAATTATTATTTATTTCTTGGGGAATATTTTAAATTGTTGTATTGAATCTTTAATGCTAAATATCAATTAGATTTAACCCTATTGAAAACATAATTTTATTTCAGAAATTTTGCAAATTGAACCTTTACAGACATTTAGTACAACAAAAATATGCAACAATATACTACGTTTATCCTTGATAATTGGGCACATTGGATGAACTGCCACTTGGAGATGGATTACCAATGCTTCCTAAACCAGCTGAAGGACATTTACGGCGATCGTGTCCTGTTTGGGAACATATGCCACATTTACGCGCATAAACGGTATCACCAACATCCATTTAGTTCCGTATACGCGTTCTTTTTTGCACTTGCTATTGACGCACATAATCCTTGGTACACACCATTTTAAATTATTCTGGTGGCTAATAATGCTCAGCACCCACTGGCTGCAACTGTCCATTATAGGTGTTTACGTATGTAGCGACACTATATTCTTTATCAACGTACCTCGTTGTCGCGAAACCTGTATGTTGAAAGCACTTTATGGCATGTGAGCATGGCAAGTGATAGATTGACCATTTTTCACACTAGCATAATCTTCAAGATTCATTGACTGTGTGTGTATTATTTCCGTGGTTGTGATGCAGACCAGTGCAAACTTCAAAAAATATTTCGCTCGCTGCAATACTACAAAAATTTATGCCACTGTGTTCTCTTCCTATATTTCTCAAATTGTTTCATCGGTTGTGGCATAAATTAAACACCCATTTCCATCAATGACGATGCACCTCTAGATCTTTCAACAAACCTCTCGGCCATCTGCTTGAATGACATCCGCACCATGGCAGTGACAGGCAATCCACGTGCAGACTTCAACAACCCGTTGAAAGACTATGATACATTTGTAGTCAAAATTTCCTATCTTCTACTATCATCCTTATGCAAAGTCCACTTGTCAAGCTCATGTCGCATCAACCAACAATAGGCTTCTAGTTCTTCCTGCCTAATCAATTACATTCACCTCCTGAATTTACACTTTTAGTGATATGTTGCAGCCATCCACATTAAATCATGTAAGTCATTGTTTGGATGGGCCCTCTGGAAGTTGGCCTTTAAGTGCCTAACACAGTAATGGTGGTAGGCATACGGTTCCTGTCATGCACGCAAATTCTGTACAAAACTTAAGATACAGCTATGTCGATCAGATATCAGACAAATACCAGAACGTTGTCTGACAACGTGCTCCTTCAAGTGGTTCAAAAACAATGTCCACGTCTCTTGGTTTTTATTGGCACAAATAGAAAATGCGAGGGGAAATATTCTTCCATTAGTATCTACTGCAACGACGATCAACAACTTAATATCATACTTTCCATAGATATGAGTGTCGTCTATGGATATTACCGACCGACAATGCACAAAACCATCAATGGATGGTTTAAATGCCCATAACACATATTTGAATATGAATTCTTGTATTCCCGAACTCCGCTCAAGCTTTCATTCAACAACAGTCCTGGGGTTAAAGTGTTGCAATGCGGCCATGTACCTGGGTAGAGCGGCAAAGGACTTATCCCAGTTACCATAAATAATCTCCAACGCACGTTTACGCCCAAGAAATGCCTTTCTTTTGGTAATGATACATCCATATACCTGGTGGACAGAAGTTATACATTCTTTAATCTTATACCTTATGGATCATTCAATGTGTGGAATCAAGACAAGAGAAATCAAGTTAACATTCAAGTTAAAATGATTCCCACTAAATGTGTCCATTTCACAAGTGTGGGTGCCGATGTATTACCCCACAATCCACATATTTGTTTTCAACTTTCTCGCACGCAACATCCATGTACAACCTTGAAACCATCTACGACAAATAACCTTGTATACTTCCGGATATGACTCATGAACCACGATCTCACGATACTCTTTTATGTTGCACATTCGCATCGCCTAGCTTAGGCACGCTTTATCAGCAAAAAGCATATTCTTTGACAGCACCATTGGTCTAGATTCATCCCACATTGCTATCCGAATATCGTCAAGATCCCTTGTGAGGGCATCCATATCCGACATACTGGGTAACTGATCAAGGTATGGAATCTCCCTTGAATGAAACGACACATGAGACTCGTACACTCTCGGTCTAACGGGAGGTAGAATCTGCATATATAGAGCATGCTCATTGGTAGAATCATGCTCCCTCGTCAAATCAGGTTCATCATTCTCGTCCTCATCAGGGAAGGGTGTGTCATCTCCAGACTCACCAGCATTGTTGTCATAATCACTATCATCTTCCTGACTCTACACGTCTGCCAGATCCCGATTAAGTATATTGTCTTCGGGCAATTGAGTAAGGACAGGACCTTCAAGAGGCTCGTTTTCACTATACAACCAATAAAATAATGAGTTTCTCAAATTCATCCAAATATTACATATAGACTTTATCATTAACTTACAAATCATAATCTGTTGATATCCCATAATGCACATTATCCTATTGCTGATGACTCCCGGATGGACCACCATGATCCAACATACCAAAACTAGGCATATTCCAACTGTCCGTTGGTTTATAACTTGTAAAACTAATATTTGGGCGGTACCCCCTTTAGAATATATGAGTATTAATACAAATACAATAAATAAAAAATATCGTAATACAAAGGAAAATTAAAATTTATCACTCGGCTTGTGGATTATGCAAACTTGGGGAGAAATTATGTCCTCGCTCCTCGTTTGCCTGTAAAGATAAGTTTAGATCTGGCCAAACTCTTTCAAACGGAACCTGTTCGGATAAAACTGCTCCAAAAAAAAGCACTCGATGATTGAGGGTTATCCCTATTTTGCGGAACCTCAATGTTGCGACTATCTTCAGCCTTGATGTACATTTCCAACATTTTTATTACAATAAGTTTCCGGTGTTCATTTGGAGTCCTCAAAATATCTGTCAGAGTTTCATCGTCTTCGATGTAAAACTCAGCATAACAAGCAATCCCTTGCGGAGTAACAGAATTCAAATATCTTCCGGTTACTTTAATATTAACTGAACGTATCCTCACACTTATTTATTTACATAACAACGATACCAATGTATCGTACTCCATTGTGGCAACCTAACATGACAATGTGGAGAACAACTATAGCGTACTGCGTTATTCTCCACCACAACCTCACCCCCCCCCCAAATATAATGCAATCCTAATTTTTCGCTCTTCGGACTTTATGACAAAATGCAAAATAATTAAGCAAACAAATATTTCAGAAGACCTAAAGGATCCTGAATGGATTTTTACCGAAATTCTGAAACTCCTTAAATAGGCAAAACACTAGTTTAGGGTACAATAATTGAGGGTATAGCACATGCATAATGTGCGCTATATATATAGCGCATATTATGAATGCGTTATACCCTCAATTATTGGTGGGTCAGTAAAGTTCAGGTGAATTATTGGTGGGTCAGTAAAGTTCAGGTGAATTATTGGTGGGTTAGTAAAGTTTACATATAGCGCATGTAACCCATGCGCTATATCTTAACGGACAAATGTGCCGTTAAGGTATAGCGCATTAAAGAAATGTGTTATATATAAAATGGTTCTCGGTTGGTTTTTTCACTTATTTTTGTCATTTGAGTCGAAAAAGACAACACTTTAGTTGTGAGTTGTTATAATTAATACAACAAACTACTAATAATATAAAAATGAGTTTAATTTCATTCAAGAAAAATAGGGAAAGTTTATTTTATCAAATTAATTGAAAGGTAACTTTACATATATGTGGGTGTTTACTGTTTCCCACATCGTTGGATAATGTAAGGGTAATTTACTCGATGAATAGAAATATTCGTGGTTCGCCTGCACCCACGGAAATTATTACTCCTTTTGAATGATTCCTCACTTTGAAGGTATCTATTCTTTCAAGGAAATCCTTTTTTCTTCTTCTTCTTCTTTTTTCCTTCACTTTCTAATGGCAAGATCCTATTAGTTAATGGCCTTTAGATTCAGCTTGTACAGTATTTTGGACTGTGGAGATTGTTGCTCCTAGCTCAAAATATCTTGGAAAGGTTTCACGTGAGTTTGGTATGTCACTCACTTGTGCTGTACCGAGATAGTAAATGACGAAACTGTCCACAATATTTTAACCTTTTCTTTGCTTTTTTAAAAATTTGCGTATACGGTTGAAACCGAGCTCGCCTATTGTATGACCAGTCGAGACAAAAACATGACAGGTCGAAGCTCGACCTCGGGTTATATCGAACCAAGGCGCGAAGTTAAATCATTGAGCTCGTGACTCCGGGACCGAACAAAATCGAGGAAACTTTGTCGAGCCAAATAACGTAAGGCCAATATATCCGCAATTAGTTAGATATCACGGCGGAAATCTCGGCACGTATCAAGAAGATGCCGATTAATTAGTAAATTATGTGATTTTATACCTTTAATAGATTTGTATCAAGAGTTTGACTCTCCTACTATATAGGGGGTCTGATCATTTGTAAAACATGATGTAACACGCATCCCAAAGCAATAAACTGCCATTTCTAATTATTATCTCATTGATCTGTTCTGGCACCGATTGTGGCATTTCTTGACTAGAGAGTGACCAACCTTCAAGTAAGGCTGTCCAATTTGTGTGGTTTGTATTTATTTTCTTCTCATTAATTTCAATATTAATTTTTTCTCTCAGTTTGTATCAAGTTATATCACGTATCCTTAAAATCGCGTATAAATTCAATTGTTATCCGATTTTAGGATAAACAGTTTGGCACCCACCGTGGGGCTAAGAATAGTAGTGATTATTTGATACAAATCTTTATAACACGCACTGCTTTACACTTGCTCTTTGAAGTGTCTTTGATTCCAGGCTAAAACATAAAAATATCAAATTCTCGATCAGCACCTCTGCTCGTTGACAACGAGTCCGGTCACTAAGATGAAAATAACAACATAGCACCCGGTAACAAGATACCACCTGCCGATCCTGCTGGAATTCTGATCGTAGATCCGATTGATGCTAGTTCACATGTGGCTATCGATGAAAACTTGCCTACTGATCCCGAAAATAGCATTCGTGATGGATTTCGATCAGCAACTCAAAACACACAAAACATTGAAGGGGACGGGATCGGTCTACGAGTGATCTTAGAAATGTTACAAGCACAACAGGTGGCAATAGCCCAATTACAAAATCAAAACCATGCACGAAGCAGGGTTGAGCCCGATCTTCCCCGGGAAGTCACCCGCAGAGATCAACCGGTCATAGAAAGGTCGAACGAAAATGAATCGGGGGCTAACCCTGAGACTATAAAGAAGCTCCAGGAATTGACCAAACGGATAGAATCAGTAGAGAAGAAGATCGAGGCCAACGATAAAAAGGTGGAAACCTACAATTCCAGGGTAGATCAAATACTAGGAGCACCGCCGATATTGAAAGGCTTGGATTCCAAGAAGTTCGTGCAAAAACCCTTTCCCCCGAGTGCGGCTCCAAAACTGATCCCCAAGAAGTTTTGCATGCCCGAGATTCCTAAGTACAATGGAGCGACTGATCCGAACGAACATGTCACCTCTTACATATGTTCCATCAAAGAATACGATCTAGAGGATGATGAAATCGAATCCGTTTTGTTAAAGAAATTCGGAGAGACCCTGTCAAATGGAGCCATGATATGGTATCACAATTTGGCACCTAATTCTATTGACTCATTTGCTATGCTTGCATATTCTTTTGTAAAGGCACACGTGATCTAGAGGATGATGAAATCGAATCTGTTTTGTTAAAGAAATTCGGAGAGACCCTGTCAAATGGAGCCATGATATGGTATCACAATTTGGCACCTAATTCTATTGACTCATTTGCTATGCTTGCATATTCTTTTGTAAAGGCACACGTCATCTAGAGGATGATGAAATCGAATCTGTTTTGTTAAAGAAATTCGGAGAGACCCTGTCAAATGGAGCCATGATATGGTATCACAATTTGGCACCTAATTCTATTGACTCATTTGCTATGCTTGCATATTCTTTTGTAAAGGCACACGTCATCTAGAGGATGATGAAATCGAATCTGTTTTGTTAAAGAAATTCGGAGAGACCCTGTCAAATGGAGCCATGATATGGTATCACAATTTGGCACCTAATTCTATTGACTCATTTGCTATGCTTGCATATTCTTTTGTAAAGGCACACGTCGAAGCCATCAAGGTCGAAACCAGGAAGTCAGATCTCTTCAAAGTAAGGCAGAAGGACATTGAAATGCTCAGAGCATTTGTATCTCGATTCCAAATGGAATGGGTGGACCTATCACCGGTCGCTGATGATTGGGCCGTTCAAGACTTTACCCAAGGGCACAACATTCGTAGCTCGGTGGCTTCACAACTGTTGAATGTAATATGATAGAGTACTCGGTTGTTACTTGGGCTGATGTGCATAATCAGGGTCAAAGATGATTAACTCGGAGCTCCTTCCGGGTCCGTCTATCCTATCAGACCCGTCGACAGAATCAAGAGAGATATTGACCAGGAATCGAGGATGAACAGAGATCGGTATCATCATATAATGGGGATCGGAGAGGCAATGGGTCCAGGCGTAACTCCATGAGAAACGAAAGGAGAAATGACTGAGGTCAGAACAGCAGAGGACTTATGACCAAAAATGGCTTTGACAGACCTATCGGGCCCAAAGACGTACCAAGGTTATCGGAATACAACTTTAATGTCGATGTTGCCGCCATCGTATCAGCTATCGGGTGCATCAAAGATACCAAATAGCCTCGACCTCTACAGATCGATCCAAACCAAAGGGATCCTAATAAGATATGCAAATATCATGGCACTCACGGTCACAGAACCGAAGATTCTCGACAACTGAGAGAGGAATTAGCTCGTCTATTCAATAATGGGAACCTTTGAGAATTCTTGAGCGACCGAGCCAAGAATCACTTCAGGAACAGGAATTCTAACAAATGGGCAGAACAAGAAGAACCTCAGCACATCATTAACATGATCATCAGCAGGGTTGATATCCCACATGGGCCGATGTTGAAACGCACCAATGTATCCATCACTAGGGAAAAACGAACTCGAGACTACGTACCGAAAGGAACTTTTTCTTTCAACGATGAGGACGCCGAAGGGATCGTACATCCCCACAATGATGCACTGGTAATTTCTGTACTTGTGAATAAAATTCGGGTTAAACGTGTGTTAATTGATCTAGGTAGCTCGGACAGCATCATTCGATCAAGGGTCGTGGAACAACTCGGTCTACAATACCAAATTGTACCCGCAGTCCGAGTGCTGAATGGATTCAACATATCATGTGAAACAACTAAAGGGGAATTAACATTACCAGTCAATGCCACCGGTACTATTCAGGAAGCCAAGTTTTATGTGATCGAGGGTTACATGAGATACAACGCCCTGTTCGGGAGGCCATGGATCCACAACATGAGGGCAGTGCCTTCGACCCTTCACCGGGTGTTAAAATTCTCAATGCCAGTAGGGATTAAGACGATTTACGGAGAACAACCAGGCGCAAAAGAGATGTTTGCAGTCGATGAAGTAATTTTGATATCAACACTTGCAACAAGGTCCGAAGAAAAATAAGAGGCCAAATAGCAATCACTAATGCCAGCCTCGACCCAACCAGATAAGCAGGGGACTGGCGAAGATGACGATTGCGGGGTCTCCTGATACTTTATAATCCCCGATGATTTTGATGCTACAAAATCAACGGTCGAAAAGCTGGAGCAGGTCGTACTGATCGAGCATCTTCCCGATCGAAAGGTATACCTAGGCACGGGGCTAAACCCCGAGCTCAGGAAAAGACTCATTCAATTTCTTATAACTAACATGGATTGTTTCGCATGGTCCCATCTTGACATGACAGGGATCCCCCCGGAGATAACCACCCACAAGCTAAGTCTGGACCCAAAATTCCATCCGATCAAACAGAAAAGGAGGCCCCAGTCCGAGGTCAAACACACTTTCATCAAGGACGAGGTATCTAAACGCCTTAAAATAGGATCCATTCGGGAGGTTAAATACCCGAATTGGTTAGCAAACGTAGTAGTAGTCCCTAAAAAGGGGAACAAACTAAGAATGTGCGTAGATTATAAAGACTTAAATAAGGCATGTCCCAAAGACTCTTTCCCTTTGCCTAACACGGATCGCATGATCGATGCCACGGTCGGCCACGAGATCCTCAGTTTTCTCTATGCCTACTCCGGGTATAACCAAATAGGAATTAGCCTGGATGATCAGGAAAAGATCTCCTTCATCAGTAAGTATGGCACATACTGCTATAACGTAATGCCATTTGGATTAAAAAATACCGGTGCCACTTACTAACGACTAGTAAACCGGATGTTCGAAGAACGAATAGGGAGATCCATGGAAGTTTACCTTGACAATATATTAGCAAAATCCCTGCGAGCAGAGGACCATTTAAAGCATTTACAGGAAACTTTCAGTATATTGAAGAAGTACAATATGAAGCTGAATCCGGAAAAATATGCGTTCGGAGTCGGTTCAGGTAAATTTCTCGGGTTCGTGGCATCCAACCGAGGAATCGAGATCAACTCCGACAAGATCAAAACTATAGAGGATATCATGCTAGTAGACAGCGTGAAGACCGTGCAAAGGCTAATCGAGCACATTGCCGCCCTGGGGCGATTCATCTCGAGGTCCTCCGATAAGAGTCACCGATTTTTCTTATTACTAAAGAAGAAAAACAACTTTACATGGACCCCGGAATGTCAACGGGCCTTAGAAGAACTTAAGCGATATTTATCGAGCCCGCCGCTGCTTCACACGCCGAAGGCAGATGAACAACTATACTTATATTTGGCAGTATCAGAAATAGCGATAAGTGGTGTCATAGTTCGGGAAGAACAAGGCATGAAATTTCCAATTTAGTATGTTAGCAGGACCCTAGGAGAGGCTGAGACTAGGTACCCTCACCTAGAAAAATTGGCGCTCGCTTTACTAAGTGCCTATAGGAAACTAAAACCTTATTTCCGTATCACCCCATATGTATAGTCAACTTACCCATTACGAAATATTATGCACAAATCCGAACTCTCAGGACGATTGGCCAAGTGGGTCGTTGAAATCAATGGGTACGATATTGATTATCGACCTCGATCAGCCATCAAATATCAAATTTTGGAAGACTTCGTGGCCGAATTTATACCGCCCATAATACCCGAGGTGGAACGAGAATTGTTGGTAAATCCGGGGACGTCCTCGGGAATCTGGACCCTCTTTATGGACGGTGCCTCAAACGCAAAAGGGTCCAGACTCGACATCGTTTTAAAGCCACCAACAGGCAATGTATTTAGACAATATATTAGGACTGTGAAATTGACTAACAATGAGGCCGGATATGAGGCCATGATTGCAGGTCTCGAACTAGCCAAAGCTTGGGGGCTGAGGTGATCGAAGCCAAGTGCGACTCCCTCCTCGTGGTAAACCAAGTTAATGGAACATTCAAGGTCAGAGAATAATGAATGCAAAGATATCTGGATAAGTTTCAGGTAGCATTACATCGGTTCAAGGAGTGGACTTTACAACACGTCCCTCGAGATCAAAACTATCACGACCCAAACCGATGGGCCGTGATGGGTGCCCGAGTCCTACCTGTCGAACACCCTTAAGCATGCGTTTAAGATATAAATATGAATAACATATATGAGGAAAACCTGTCCAAAAGACATATGGTCATATACATGCGAAAATACAGTGGGGCGAGCCGGGAAGGCTACTTACTATCCAACTATACATAATTGTCTACAGAGCTCTAATAGAAATACAACTATAAAAAGACGGGATTGAGCCACGTCATACCCATATATCTATATACAAGCATACCGTACCAAAGTCAAAATCAGCTCCGGATCAAGTGGAGCATGCCAACTCTCGCTGATCAAGGATCCTAAGAAGGGGGACCGTCGACTTGCCTACCTGCACTTGTGGGCATGAAATGCAGGCTCCGGGAAATAGGGCGTCAGTACGAATAATGTACTGAGAATGTAAGGTATGAACATCAGTACATAAAAGACATAGACGAAACATAAAATAAAGAAATTTACCTGTAAGTTTGAATAACTTTGTAAATCCTGAAACATTTATAATGTCATGAACGTGCGTATAAATGTCATGTCATGCATAGGTATAGGTATATATAACATCATCAAGTATCTGAGGGTATCCCATCATATTATCTCGTCCACTGTGGGCAAAATTATCAACATTTACATATACCAGCTGATCAGGTGGTGGTGTGTATATAACGCCGAAACCTTTTTCAATATCCCATATACATATATATATGCGTATATAACGTCATCTGGTCATGGGTCAATGTACATGTATAAATGCATGAAATGCATAAGAAATACGTTAATAAGATTTCTCGGAATGTCATAAAAATAATATGCTTGTCGAATAAACTTTATCAAATACGTATTTTCCTGAGACCCATGAATAGAAGATATAATAATAATTCACATGGGAAATCAAGTATATAGACACCCCTAGTATTTCTATGAATAGAGTCATTTATGAAAGTTGTGCATTTGTTCGTTTTGTTCGTGTCGTATGGATTATGCCAAAAAAAAGAAGGAATAGCCTTAACATACCTGCAGTAGGGAAAAATCCGAATAATATTCATGCTCGAATTCTCGTTGAAGCAGTAATGTCACGCTATAATTAAGGAGGATGACTCCTCTGTACGGTTAGTGTCACCAAAACATTTGCAGAAAATTAAGTAGAAGAGTACTACTCCCTTTTACTGTGTGGCTTACAAAAAGATAAGATGCAATGATTTAATTATCTAGGCTTGGACAATCCTGTGGTGTGGATTCTAATTGTAGTGTTCTTTTGTTGGATTTTGTAAGGATTCACATTGCTTAATGTTTTTGTGGGAATTGTAGGAAATTGGAATGAATTTTGTAAGAAGTCACATACTAATCTTGCAAGAGCTTCACGTCAGATTTGTTTTGAAAATGTTAGAAGGGGAAATGTGGTTTTTTGTTCAAAATTCTAGAATAAGGTGTCTTGATATCATTATACTATGTTGCCACCTAATCTAATGTGACCATGGGTCATTTATTTGTTAGTGGCTTGCTGCCACGTGGGGTGGAATGGAATTTTGTTTTTTAAATCTTTATCCACTTATTAGGTAATTAGGTAATGTCCCGTTACCCGGTAATTAACCAATTACCCATATAATTAGGAATTATCTCAAACTACTTAAAATACTACTCATTTTTAATATACTTTATACACCATACTATCGTGGTCATATGGTACCTTGTATGGTACTAGTCCATAAATATCGGGTACTATATCTCGGACCGTATTTTATCCCAAATCGACAACCTTCAACGAAACTCATTTTCTTTAATTCGTGTATCATATATCCTTCATGGCACTTACTTATCGCTTGTTATAAATAGCATAAATACGCTAACCTCAAGATAATCTTATCCCCGAGTCTACGTCGATTAACTGAAGACGAAATTTTAACGTACGAAAACGCGAGATGTAATATCCTTCCCCCCTTAGAAACATTTCTCCTCGAATATTTTACTCCCCGGGATCTATATAACTTTGGCAGAGTCGCCTTTGTAACAACACTACTACGAACTCTTCCTGTAGAAACTCAATAATTCAATGCCACATAGGACCACAATCATCAATAACGACAATGACCTCACACGACCAATGACAAAAATTAACACAATAATCCATACACGTACCTTAAGGTTGTGATGTCTCAGTCGGACCCTTTTCTGGAGGAGGAAATAAGTGAAGATATCTATACTTCATATCTTCTTCGGCTTCTCAAGTCACTTCTTCCACATTATTATTTCTCCAAAGTACTTTTACCGAAGCTACGTCTTTAGTTCTCAATCTCCGCACCTGTCTGTCTAATATGGAAATGGGAGTTTCTTCTTTTGATAGTTGCTCTGTGACCTGAACGTCACCAACTAACACAATTCTGGAAGGATCTCCGATACATTTACGGAGCATAGACACATGAAAGACTGGATGTACGGATTCCAAGTCTGAAGGCAAGTCCAACTCAGATGCTATCTGGCCTGCCTTGTGTATAAACCTATATGGTTCAATGTACCGAGGGCTAAGTTTTCCTTTCTTACCGAACCTCATGACACTTTTCATCGGTGATACCTTTAGGAATACCCAGTCGTCAACCTGAAACTCCAAGTCTTGCCGTCGATTATCCGCATAAGACTTCTGACGTCTTTGAGCTGCTAATAGCCTTCCCTGTATAAGCTTAACTTTCTCGATTACCTATTGTACCAATTCTGGTCCTACTAACGTAGCTTTTCCAACATCGAACCACCCTATAGGCGACCTACACTTCCGTCCGTAAAGAGCTTCATACGGAGCCATCTGAATACTGGAATGATAGTTATTATTATATGCGAACTCAATAAGCGGTAGATGATCATCCCAGCTACCCTTAAAATCTATCACACAAGCTCGTAACATATCCTCAAGTGTATGAATAGTACGCTCAGCCTGTCCGTCTGTCTGGGAATGAAATGTTGTACTAAGACTCACCTGAGTCCCCAATCCTTTCTGGAAGGACCTCCAAAAGTTAGCTATAAATTGAGCTCCTCTATCTGAGATAATAGATATAGGGACACCATGTAGTCGTACTATCTTCTTAATATAAAGCATGGCATAATCCTCTACGGAATATGTAGTCCTAACGGGCAGAAAATGGGCTGACTTTGTAAGCCTATCAACAATCACCCATATAGAATCGAACTTACACTGGGTACGAGGTAAGCCTACAATGAAATCCATATTAATTATTTCCCATTTCTAAGTCGGAATCTCCATAGCCTGCAATAATCCACCGGGCTTTTGATGCTCAATCTTAACCTGCTGGCAGTTAGGGCACTGAGCAACAAACTCTGCTATATCCTTTTTCATTCCGTCCCACCAATATACTTCCTTGATATCATGATACATCTTTGTTGCTCCTGGATGGATAGAATAACGAGAATAGTGAGTTTCTCCCATAACTTGCTGACGCAACCCTGCAACATAAGGGACACATAATCGTCCTTGACATCTGAGGACCCCATCTTCTGAAATCTCAAACGGTGTCTTCTCCTTCTGAGGGGTGGTATCCCTATAATGAACTAACACAGAATCCTCGTACTGGCATTCCTTCACTTCAGTTACTAACAAGGATGTTGTCGTATCCTAAATAGTAATTCCAATATTACCTGAGTCCAGTAACCGAACTCCAAGACTAGCTAGCTGATGAACCTCAAGGGCTATTCCTCTCTTCTCTGGCTGTAAATATGACAGGCTACCCATAGATTTACGGCTGAGGGCATCGGCTACCACGTTTTCCTTCCCCGGATGGTATAAAATATCAACGTCGTAATCTTTAAGTAGCTCCAACCACCTCCTTTGACGTAAATTCAATTCCTTTTGCTTGAAGATATACTGGAGGCTCTTATGATCCGTATAGATATCAACATGAATGCCGTACAACTAGTGCCTCCACATCTTTAGTGCATGAATCTCTGCGGCTAACTCTAAATCGTGGGTTGGGTAGTTCTTCTCATGCTTTCTTAGTTGTCTACAAGCATAAGCTACAATCTTACCATGCTGCATCAGCACACAACCTAATCCAACGCCCGAAGTGTCATAATAGATAACGTAACCACCGGTCCCTTCTGGGAGAGTTAGAATCGATGCTGAAGTTAATCTGTCCTTTAATGCCTGGATACTCCGTTCGCAAGCATCAGTCCATTGAAACTTTGCTCCCTTCTGAGTCAACTTTGTCAAAGGTGCTGAAAGGGAAGAAAATCCCTCTACAAATCTCCTGTAATAACCTACCAAATCGAGAAAGCTATGAACCTCCGTTGGTGTTGTGGGTTTAGGCCAAGTCTTTACTACCTCAATCTTTTGTGTATCCACCCGGATGCCTTCACCCGAAATGATATGCCCAAGGAAAGCTACAGAGTTCAACCAGAATTCACATTTAGAGAATTTTGCATACAAATTCCCTTTTTGTAGAGCTCTGAGCACAGTACGCAAATGATCTGCATGCTCAGCCTCTGAACGAAAATACACCAATATATTGTCGATAAATAAAATTACGAACAGATCTAAAAAGGGCCTGAACACACGGTTCATCAAATCCATGAATACTGCTGGGGCATTGGTCAAACCGAATGATATAACACGAAACTCAAAGTGCCCGTATCTGGTCCTGAATGCTGTCTTCAAAATATCTTCCTCCTTAACCCTTACCTGATGGTACCCGGACCTCAAGTCTATCTTTGAAAAATACTTGGCACCTTACAACTGATCAAATAAATCATCAATCCTCGGGAGCGGGTACTTATTCTTGATCGTCACTTTATTCAACTGTCTATAATCAATACACATCCATAAGGAACTATCTTTCTTCCTCACAAATAACACAGGTGCTCCCCACGGTGATGTACTAGGTCTAATAAAGCCTTTTTCAAGCAAGACCTTTAGTTGTTCCTTCAACTCCTTCAGCTCTGCGAGGGCCATTCTATATGGAGGAATAGATATTGGGTAAGTATCTTGTAGTAGGTCAATAGCAAACTCAATTTATCGCTCTGGCGAAAGACCCGGAAGTTCATCAGAAAAAATATCGGGAAACTCATTAATCACAGGGATGGACTGAATGGTTGGTGACTCTACTTCCATATCCTGAACCCAAACTAAGTGATAAATACATCCCTTTATGATCATCTTCCTTACCTTGAGATAGGAAATAAATCTACCTCTCGGCGACGCCGTATTACCTTTCCACTCCAAAACAAGCTCCCCTAGAAATTGAAATCGGACTATCTTTGATCTACAATCAACGTTGGCATGACAAGAAGCCAATCAATCCATACCCATTATAATATCAAATTCTACCATATCTAACTCGATTAGGTCCGCTACGGTAGATCGACTATGAACCACTATTATACGACCCCTATATACTTGCTTAGCTACCACTGAGTCCCCAACAGGTGTAGATACATCATAAGGTTTAACCAATTCAGGTTTTATTCCAAACTTACTAGCAACCAACGGAGTAACATATGATAAGATGGAACCTGGGTCAATCAGTGCATATACATCATATGAGAAGACTGATAATATACCTGTAACAACATCAGGCGATGACTCCTGATCCTGTCGTCCTGCCAACGCATAAATGCGGTTCTGAGGACCGCTCGAGCTAGATGCTCCGCCTCTGCCTCTACCATGACTCATTGGTGCTTGTGAACCTTGCCCAGGGGGGCGTACCGATAATGACAAACCAGCTACAGAACCCGCTGGCTGAGCTATGCTTGCATCACCTCTTGTCGGATAATCCCTCATAACGTGGCCCGGATAACCATAAGTATAACAAATACCCAATCCCATATGGCACTGCCCGGCATGCTGATTACCACACTGAGCACATCATGGCAAAGGCGGCCTCATCTGACTTGACTTACCCCTATACTGAGAACCTGATGCCCTGAAATTCTGACCAGACCCTGAATATATGGAACGATCAAATATCTTACAGCCAACCTAAGAGGGCGCGCTAGCCGATGGCTGGGCTAGATACCTCGGGTACTGTTGCCTCTGACCACCTCGAAACTCACCAGAAGGACCCGAAGACCTCGTCTCTATTCTGGGCCCTATCATGATCACGATCCATTCTCTACTTCTGCTTACGCTCCTCTACACCCTGAGCGTATGCCTGAATACGAGAAATATCCATGTCTGGCTGAAGTGAGACCGATGTACAATCATTAAGCAAGTGCAGCTCTAATCCCATCACAAACTGATGAACCCGATCCTCCATCTTAGATTCAATAGTGGGAGCATACCTAGCCAACGAATCAAATTGAAGACGGTATTCTCTAACACTCATGTTACCCTGCTGAAGGGTCAAAAACCTATCAACTCTAGCCCGTCTAAGCTCTGGTGGTAGATAATGACGAATAAAAGCTTTTGTAAACTCCTGCCATACTGCTGGAGGGGCATCCTCACCTATGGACAATTCCCAAGACTCGTACCAATTAACTGCAACATATTGGAGTCTATAGGAAGCTAGTTCAACTGACACAGTCACAGTGGACTTCATTACCCTCAATGCCCTCTTCATTCTATCAATAAATACCTGAGGGTACTCGTTTGGATCTGCCCCCGTGAATACCGGAGGGTCTAAATTAATGAAACCATGAACCCTCGCACTGACAGACCTATCTGCATGACAAATACCTACTTCCTGATGCCGAGCCTGTGCGGATACTAATCGAGTTAATAACTAAATAACATCCCTGATCTCCTGACCCGGTGCATCCGGCTGAGGGGCTGAACATACAGGGGCGGGTACTGGAGCTGGTGCCTCTCGGAGCTCTCCTGGAGAGGGCGAGGTATGTGAAGTCTGAGATGGAACCTCACTATGAGACTCTCCCCGAGCCCTGGTCACTAGTGGCGCTCAACTAGTAATCTCACCAGCCACGGACTTTCCCTTCTAGGCGGCTGTAGTCTTTGGAGGCATCGCTGAAAATATAACATATCGTTAGGAACATGAATTCTTATATCGCACGATCTAAGATGGAAAGAGAGGATAACATCCTATATATCCTGTAGCCTCCTATCTATAAGTGTGGTGCACAACACACCCATAAACAAGACTCTACTAGACACGGTCTGTAGACAACCCTAGGACAGAACTGCTCTGATACCACTTTTGTCACGACCCAAACCGATGGGCCGTGATGGGTGCCCGAGTCCTACCTATCGAACACCCTTAAGCATGCGTTTAAGATATAAACATGAATAACATATGCGAGGGAAACATGTCCAAAAGACATATGTACATATACATGCAGAAATACAGTAGGGCGAGCCGGCAAGGCTACTTACTATCCAACTATACATAACTATCTACAGACCTCTAATAGAAATACAAATGTACAAAGACGGGACTGAGCCACGTCATACCCATATATCTATATACAATCATATCGTACCAAAATCAAAAGTAGCTCCGGATCAAGTGGTGCACGCCAACTCTCGCTGATCAAGGATCCTAAGAAGGGGGACCGTCGACTTGCCTACCTGCACCTGCGGGCATAAAACACAAGCCCCGTAAAATAGGGCGTCAGTAAGAATAATGTATTGAGTATGTAAGGCATGAAAATCAGTACATAAAAGACATAGACGAAACATGAAATAAAGAAATCCACCTGTAAGTTTGAATAACTTTGTAAATCCTGAAACATTTATAATGTCATGCACGTGCGTATAAATGTCGTGTCATGCATAGGTATAGATGTACATAACATCATCAAGCTTCTGAGGGCATCCCATCATATCATCTCGGCCACTGTGGGCAAAATCATCAACATTTACATATACCAACTGATCAGGGGTGGTGCGTATATAACGCCGTAACCTTTTTTCATATCCCATATACATATATATACGCGTATATAACGCCATCTGGTCATGGGTCAATGTACATGTATAAATACATAAAATGCATAAGAAATACGTTAATAAGATTTCTCGGAGTGTCATAAAAATAATATGCCTGTCGAATAAACTTTATCAAATACGTATTTTTCTGAGACCCATGAACAGAAGATATAATAATAATTCACATGGGGAATCAAGTATATAGACACCCCTAGTATTTCTATGAATAGAGTCATTTATGGAAGTTATGCATTTGCTCGTTTTGTTCGTGTCGTATGGATCATGCCAAAAAGAAAGAAGGGATAACCTTACCATACCTGGAGTAGGGAAAAATCCGTATGATATTCTTGCTTGAATTCTCGTTGAAGTAGTAATGTCACGCTATAATTAAGGAGGATGACTCCTCTGTACAGCTAGTGTCACCAAAACTTTTGCACAAAATTAAGTAGAAGAGTACTAATCCCTTTTACAGTGTGGCTTACAAAAAGATAAGATGCAATGATTTAATTATCTAGGTTTGAACAATCCTGTGGTGTGGATTCTAATTGTAGTGTTCTTTTGTTGGATTTTGTAAGGATTCACATTGCTTAATGTTTTTGTGGAAATTGTAGGAAATTGGAACGAATTTTGTAAGAAGTCACATACTAATCTTGCAAGAGCTTCATGTCAGATTTGTTTTGAAAATGTTAGAAGGGGAAATGTGGTCTTTTTGTTCAAAATTCTAGAATAAGGTGTCTTGATATCATTATACTATGTTGCCACCTAATCTAATGTGACCATGAGTCATTTATTTGTTAGTGGCTTGCTACCACGTGAGGTGGGGTGGGGTTGTTTTTTTAATCTTTATTCACTTATTAGGTAATTAGGTAATGTCTCGTTACTCGGTAATTAATTAATTACCCACATAATTAGGAATTATCTCAAACTACTTAAAATACTATTCATTTTTAATATACTTTATACATCATACTATCATGGTCATATGGTACCTTGTATGGTACTAGTCCATAAATATCGGGTACTATAGCGCGGACCGTATTTTATCCCAAATCGACAACCTTCAACGAAACTCATTTTCTTTAATTCGGGTATCTAATATCCTTCATGTCACTTACTTATCGCTTGTTATAAATAGCATAAATAAGTTAACCTTAAGGCTGGCAAGTGGGCCGGTCCAGGCCCGGGACCGGCCCGGGACCGCGGGCCAAACGGCTAAACGGGCCAGGACTGTTTAGTCCGTTTTTAGCGGGCCTGGTCCGGTCTTGTGGGCCAGTCCTCTGATTTGGGCCCGCCAGGCCCGGGACCGTTT
>AWOL01S0023970.1:0-16055 GCA_000715115.1 Nicotiana otophora
TTAAATTTTGACATATGCCCATTGGGGCTTTTGCGGAGAAGGTGGAGCAAATTTACTATATTATCCAAAATTAGGCCAAGGTGAAGATTTGTAATATGGCCATTATTTTATCAAATAGAGTCCATCTCACATAAGCATAAGCATCTTTGCAAAGTGTAGGCTTTGTTGGCAATATTCTTTGGGACCCAAAAATATTGCATTGTGTGTTGAACATCATTTGCACAAGTTGTATCTCTTCTTTTACACCTAAGAGGTCAAGTCTTTTTTGCCTATAAAAGGGAAGGTCATTAGTTCATTTTAAACACACCAACAAGACTTGTCTTCAATTCTTGTTTCTTCCTTTCTTCCTTTATTAAGAGTGTTTTGTATGAGAGTTAGTGTTGGGAAGCACTTGTGTGAACCCTTTCTTTGGAGTGATTTTGTGAGGTTATTCTCTTAGGGTATTTGGGATTAATTAGAGTGTTTACTCTAATTTTGTACTCTCTTTTGTACTCTTATTGTTATAGTAAATTGTTCCTCTCCGCTTGTGGACGTAGGTCACTTTGACCGAATCACGTTAAATTTGTGTCTTCTTTATTTACTTTAATTGCCGTTGTTATCAACTCCCATTGTCTTTGTTATTGTCATTATACCGTTGTTTGGTTAAATTTCACACTACCCGGGTTCCCGATCCTAACAAAAAAAAATAGAAAAAAAAATAGAAGAAGATGGCAAAGAAAAAAATAATTTTTTTCGTCTTTCCTAGTAATTTTACTTTATTAAACTTTGTTCTCCTAAAAGAAGAAGTTTACTTTTAAAACCTTTTAAAAATGCAGGTGATATTTATATAAGAATGGCATTGAAGATTTGGATTCAAAGAAGCTAGGACTAGGAGGACTTTAATTTTAGAATTCCTTTAGTTATTGGAGAACAATAGCCAGTATGGAAGATAATACCGTAGTAATAGGCTAATTAAGTACTTTTCAACTTGCAAATGATATAGCAAGTCAAATTTCAGAAAAGGAAAGAATCAGCCAATCAGATAAAGCGTTAATTGATACTTAATTCGAATGATTACTTGGTATATAATTTTTAATGAGTCAATTATTACTAATATTCTTTTATATTTGGCAAGCGAGCTACGTGCAAAAGTATGATGCACATCATTGACATTTTGATTGGTTTCTGAAATAATCAGCTTATCAGATACTAAGTAGAAGCCCATGATACATGCCCCGAGTTTCATTCTCCTAAATAAAAAAGAAATTCAAGAATATTTTCGTTCCTATTTTCATTCAATTGGTCAACTAACTTAACCACACTTCAACTCCGATTTTCGGCTGCACACTCGAAAAACCAAAACTACAACAACCCAAAAAGACACACACAAAAATAAAGTCAAAAAGAGTTTAAATTTTGTCCACTATAACTCAACTAGAGGAGGGATGGCCCATGCTGAGCATGGCCCAACACTTAATTACAAAAAATAAATTTCTTAATTTTATTTCTTTAGTTATTTCGTAAAAATTATTTATATTAATTTAAATAATATATTTAAAGATAGAAAATTTATACGCATCTTTATTTAATAAAAATATTATTTTTTTCGAGTTAACCATCTGATTTTAAACTTATTTTGTTGGAATTAAATTAGCGAAAAAGATATAAAAAGGTTTCCAATATTTCATTAGCTTGCTTTTTTTTTTGTGTGTGTGTATTATTTTTTCCTCATATTTAATTTAAAATTTACAATATTTTTTTTTTAGCAAAATAATAAGTAGGCTTGTTGGTAACAAAAACAAATTCATAGGCAACACATGTTGATATTTTCTTAGTGAGTTAAATATAAGAGAAAAACAATACCCTAATTTATTTAAACCTCGTCAACTTGTGAATAACTAAAGAGTTTGCACTTTTTTCGTTGATAATTCATTTGCTAATAGTTTTAGATAAGATGAGATGTCCTCTTCTAGCATAAGGAAAATCATGTGTTACATTAAAAGTGGACCTGAAAATATAGAAACAAATATTTCTAAAAGAATACCAGCTCTACTTTTTCTTTTTAGAGACTTTTCTTATTAAGTGCTCGAATTAAAGATAATTATTTGAGCAATTGCACCTTAAATGTTTACTTGACCTTCAAAATAATCATGAAGATAGTAAAGTTATTATAGTTTGAATAGTAATATCGTGAGTTCTAATTTGAACCCATGTTATTTTCTAATCAGATTACTCTTTTCTTATTATATATACAAAAAACATAAATTTACTACTAATATTCTATTTTCATTTTCCTTTTTCACGTGAAATATCGTCATCGGGTTTTCTTTTTTTCTTTTTCCTAATACTGCAGTACTATGCTATTTTACAAATTTTAGTATATTCTCTATTATTATTACTTTATTATTGTGTTTCCAATTAAAATGAGAAGTTGAAATATAACTGTGTTGCAATGTCGCCAAAAGGAAAAACATGTGCACATGTTGGCAGTCCACGTGATAATTTTTGACTTAACATCACATGCAAAACAAAAAGTGATGGATGATATTTTGTACACTTTATAAGGGCCTGCAAAGTTGCCTTAATTACCACAATGTATTATGGCAACTCACGTAATAACGAACCATATCAGGGTATATTTTTGGGTGAACAGCTGTCCTTTTTCAGCTACAGAAGCACGAAACACTGTAATTTCCAAAGTACCCCTTTTAATCCAAAATATAACCGGATATACCTCAATTTGTATTAGGACAACTAAAACAATAAACTATAATATTATTGTTTTTCCGTCATTTCACTTTGACCGGAAGCTCCTCCCGATTCTCTCTTATTAATAGTAGTAGTAATAATAGTAATAATGACAATATTTACCGAATCTCAAATTATAATTAAAACATATTCAGGATTTTACATTAATGAATGTGACCTACTACTACATACAATATTTCTTTGTATCAATCATGGACGAATTAGTATAGATATATATTTTTAAATAAGAGTTTAAGTTTTATATATATATATATATATACTGAAAATGCAAAAATATTTACATAATGGCAACTGTAAGTAAATTTGTATAAATATTATGTAATTTAATAATAAAAATAATTAATCTGTTGTCACATATTAAATTACACTATGTGCAGGGGCGGATCTATGTAGAGGCTTGGGGGTGGTACGCTACCCGGTCGCTCGAGTAAAATCGTACATATGTACTAGTATTTTCCTCACATTATTGAACATATATAAAAAGTGGCACCCTAAGTAACAAAATGAATGTAGGTGTCATGGTTAAAGCATTATTTTATACAATCTCCTTTTTATTATTTATTTAAATTGTATATTTGCTTCCTTTTCTTTTTCTAGATCTTTATTTTATTTGAATGTGATTTTAATCATTTCCTCCTTCTATCCATCTAATGTTATTTTATTAATTTTAGAAACTAGAGTGATGGTAAGGTCTGCGTACACACTACTCTAGACCACACTAGTGAGATTATACTGGGTTGTTGTTGTTGTAAACTAGAGTGATGCATCAAAGACATAATATTAATCGAGTTGTACGTAGATTGAAGTGATGTATTTGCTAATTTAAAATTTTATTTTTCTTTTTATTTTTTAATCATATTAATCGAATTTGAACCTAGAGAATTAGAGCGAATTGGATAGAACTTATTCGATTTGTGATCACATATTCATTTATGCATAAAACAATCTTTTAAATTGAATTGAATTAATTCAAAATGGACAGAGCCGAACCGAATTAATCAAAAATGGATCGAACCGACTTAATGTACACTCAAGTTCAATCTTTTCACTATAGCCGGTTTGCATTAAAAGCAGTGGCACTAGGGACATTCACCGATTTCTTATAAGCGATGTCAAAATTTATAAAAGAACGGGAATAATAACTTTAATTATCATACTTCTAGACAAGAAATAACTTTAGTCTATTGATTTTGTTGAGTCTTAAGTCAGAAAAGTCCGGAATTAAATTCTACTTTATTACAATTTTTAACCGCATAGATTGTCTCAAATATTTGCAAAAAGAAAAAAAGAGGTGCTAGTTGAGTTTTGAACCTGACCTCTTAGAGCAAAATCGAGCAAATAACCAATATACCAAGAGATAAATTATGTCAAGTGATGTTATTTTTTCTTACTTATCCGCTTTTTCGCAGTATTAATACATATATTTAGCAAAAGAATTTACGAAGTGGTGTCGCCTGACACTGCTTCGATAAATATGCATTCGCTTCTGAGTGGCACCCGTAACCATTAAATACTGGATCCACCTCTGACTATGTGTATAAAATCTTTATAAAACTGAAATCTTAAAATCAACTACATGTAAAAGTTGGAATACACAACTCGATTACTATTCCGGCATAAATTCACGTGAGAGAGGGGATCGAATCCATTTAGTGCCGCCGCAAATCAATGATTCTGTACCACGCGCAGCTGTCCACGTGGAACAAAAATCTCTTTTGCACGCCGCAGCCACCTGATCTCCGCCGTAACCCCCGCCGTAATCAAGAACCTTACTTTATAGTTTATACTGTACACCAACGGATGCTGAGTTGTTGACTGTTGCAACTTGTAATAATTTAAAATTTTGTGTACTCTTTTAATTAGTTTTTTGGTTCTTTTTGTGTGGAGACTGGATACAATTTGATCCTTCTAACATCAAAAAATCTCAATCTAACTTTTAGAATGCCTTCGGCGGCTTCCTTATGAAAACTCCTGCCATTAACCGTCTATGGAAATCTTGCATTCGGTATTGATCCAGATTCGCAGTAAAAATTTTATTATGAAGGATTTTAATGTTATTTATCAAAGAAGATTCTATTTCATGCATTTAAATTTAGAACTTCTAATTAAGAATGAAAGAATATTTGTACTTCGTTATCCGGGTGCGAAGGCACTTTACAACAACAACCCAGTATAATCTCACTAGTGGGGTCTGGGGATGGTAGTGTGTAAGCAGACCTTACCCTTACTCTGGGGTAGAGAGGTTGTTTCTAATAGACCTTCGGCATCCTTCCCTCCAAGAACTCCCCACCTTGCTCTTGGGGTGACTCGAACTCACAAGCTCTTGGTTGGAAGTGGAGGGTGATTTAGTTATTATTTTTAAAGTACAACGTCAGCAGTTTAGGTGGAGATTAGAAAAAGGCATACTAAATTCCCCTATAATAACACAAGCATAACATGGTCCTCGTTACATTAATTACCACATATTTTCTGAAAAAGAAGAACTCATCAAAAAGCTAAATCATGACCAACACATGCATTTTAATTTCGTTAAACTTGTGGTTAGGAGCTAATGAAGATGTTAATATTATCTCTAATCACTTCATTCATTAAAAATAATCACATCTTATGGTTGTGGTTGTTGGTGATCTCTCATTGAAAGACTCATCAAACCCCATTTATTTATAATTAAGTATAATATGCTTACAATCGTGCCACCAAAATGAAGCCAATGCTAAAAACAAAAGCTGAAATTCCAAATGGTCGCATCTTGAATTGGACCATTTCCATTTTCCACAAGCACCTCCACTGCCCTCAAACACTATCATGTGACTACCCCATGATTGTTTGCAATTAAATTACTGCAAAATGATTTGACTATTGGTTATTTATTTATTGTATCATAAATTCATGTATATACATTGTACTTGCCTACTCTCTCCGTCTCATATTATCTGTCATGATTATTTTATACACGCTCTTTAAAAAAAATTAGTTAGGATGAAATTTTGACTACTTTACCCTTATTCATGTCTTAATATTTAATCTTTTTTTATTAAATATTTTCTCAATTTATGTGTCAGATGGTAGAAGTTGTTAGGATTCCGGTGTTTATTAATTGCATTTGTACAAAACATGATAAAGTGTTTAAGAAAACAAGGCTGACTTATTGATATTTGAACAAAGTTATTCATAATCGAGATATTTGTAGTTTTTAAGGATAATTATTACTAAGGATAAAAAAGAAAAAAAATAATCAATTTTGTCTTGAATTTCTAAAATGACAAATAATTTGAGATAACTATTTTAGCAATCACACCTAATAATATGAGACGGATTGAGTATTAAATTTAGAGTTTCTTGAAAAAAAAATCAATTTTATCTTGAATTTTTAAAATGATAAATAATTTGAGACAACTATTTTAATAACCACGGCTGATAACATGAGACGGGTGGAGTATTAAATTTAGAGTTTCTGACTTCTTTCTTTTTCTAAATATAATATTCACGTATTCCAACCTCATTGACACAGCCTTATATTATTTTCTTTAGTAAATTTCGTTCAATTTCCTTTCGTTCAATATAATATGGATAATTTTTAGTGGTTTATTTTAATTTTCAATTTCCTTCTTGAAAAATGACAGCCACAGAGTGTACAAGTTACACATATACCTGTGATGATAACACAAAATATAGTAGAACATAGTTGACCAAGGGGTCATTTGGTTATCAACTAATGATATTTATCCCTATATAGAATATGAGATTGTATTTAATTTTATATTTGGTTATAGGAATTAGCTAATGACAAAATAAATTTTATAGCAAATGATAATAATTAATTATCCTATATAAAATGTGAGATATTTCGTCCACAAGATATATTTATTTATTCCACAATTGAACCAAACGACCCCTGCGGTTTTATTTAAGTAGTACCAATGGACGGGGATAAAATTTGTTATCGGTAAAATAAGTGTGAAACTCAAAAGAATATAACCGGAAAAGTGAAATGAAGGTAACGATGCACATACGTACTATTCGTATAATTTAAAATTGAGACGTAATTAATTGCAATTTAAGTTATTTTAAAACAAAAATAGTACTTTCTGAAAATTAAATAAAGAAAAGCCATAAATTTTGGCATGGAAATACAATGAAACAAAAGAATAAGAAAAGACAAACAAAATTAACGGCCATGGAGCAGCTAGTGTGAACTTATCTTGGTCAATAGAATCATCGCGATAGAGAGAGTTGAACTAAAACTGACAGGTGTACGCTAGCAAAGACAGGTGTCAGTAGACTATCCAAATGTCATCTTCTTATTGGTTCCAAATCCTAGTCTGAAGAATTCTTAGCTAAGCAAAGACCGGTAGATAGAAAAGAATTAAACGCAGAAGGATGGTTAAAGGTGTAAAAACAATGGGCGAAAAGGCTATAAAAGGAGACATATGAGAAGATCAACGCCACCAAAAACAAAGAAGAAAAGAGTGAGGCTGAGAGAGAGAGATATACACATCTATTTCTCACACCTGCACACACGACACACACCAAATTAAATTCTTCAAAAAAACTTCAGTTTTTCATTAGGGTAATCTTTGTTTTTTGTTTTCTTCCCCCTTCTGTATCATCCCGTTTCTTTAATCCCTTTCTGTAAACAATCTGTCTTTTCAAGAAGGTTTTATGGGTTTGTGTTTTTGAGGTTTTTGAATTTGTAACAAATTGGAGAAAATGCAAACTTAAAAGGATTTTTTCTTAAAAGCTAGGTGTTTTCAGAAACGAGATTCAAGATTTTCAGTAAATTTGTAGAGTTCATTCATTCTTTCTTTTATATCTATTTTCACCAAAAATCAGCTTAGAGGGCTTATTAGTTGTCCCTTCTAAGGTTGATTTTTTTCTTAACCACCGGAAAAAAGGGGTTGTTATTTGAAGACCCTCTTTGAATCCACTTATTTGATTATATTTTCATTAATTCTTTTTTTTTCTTTGCAATCAACCCTGTTCTTTTATTTGATAAGAAACAGGTTGGTCTTTTAATTAAATTTGTGTGAAGATTTAGGCATGGCAGCTACAATGGATTTTTGGACTAGTACACTTTTAGATCTTAACTCATCCAACTCTTTGCAGGGTGGTGGTGAGCTGATGGAAGCACTTGCACCTTTTATCAAAAGTGCTTCCCCTATCAATTATCCTCCTATTTCACCTCCTCCTCCTTTCTCTTTTCCCTCTACAAATTCTCAATCTTTTCCTATTACTACCACTACTTCTACTTCATATCCCTATGATTCATTTTCTTTAATATCTCAGCCCAATATGATCTATGATGGTTGCTCTACTTCTACGACCATAAATCCTACTTTTTCACAAGGGTTTTCTGGCTTCGAAATGGAGCAACCGGGCTCAATTGGGCTGGATCAATTAACACAAGCCCAGGTTCACCAGATCCAAGCTCAAATCTACCTCCAAAACAACCACCAACAGCAACAAATAATGTCAACAGCTGCCACTGTCCAAGATTCTTTATCACATCAGCATAGCCATCATGCTTCTCTATTGAGCCCAAAGCCGGTTTCGATGAAGCAATCGGGCTCGCCACCCAAACCCCCTAAGCTTTACCGCGGTGTTAGACAACGCCACTGGGGAAAATGGGTGGCAGAGATCCGATTGCCCAAGAACCGGACCCGACTTTGGCTTGGTACCTTTGACACCGCTGAGGAAGCCGCCTTAGCTTATGACAAGGCGGCCTTTAAACTCCGGGGTGACTTTGCTCGCCTGAATTTCCCCCACCTACGCCATAATGGCTCGCTCATCGGGGGTGAATTCGGCGAGTACAAGCCGCTTCACTCCTCAGTGGATGCTAAGTTACAAGCCATTTGTCAAGACTTAGCTCAAGGGAAAAGCATTGACAGTACTAAAAAGAAGCGGAAAGTTTCTTCCAAGAAAGAGGGAAGCAAGATGCAAGAAGTCGGGTCAGAAAGTGATGGATCGGGCGGGTCGTCGCCCATTTCTGATTTAACGTTCACGGAGTTTGCCGAGGAGGAATCTATTTGGGACATGTGTTCGGAGAATTTCATGTTGCAGAAGCATCCATCTCATGAGATTGATTGGGCTTCTCTGCTATAAATTTAGTCAAATTTAGAAATTGGGATAATGTAATCTTTATAATTCTTTGTTTAAAGATGTTTGTCAGTAGGATTAGGGGACAGGCCATTGCAATGAGTTTTTGGTAATTGCATGGCTAGTCCTTAGATTTATTGGGAAAATCCTGTTATTAAAGTTGTTTTTTTTTTGAAATGTTTTTCCTTTAAGCTTTTATAGGAAGGATCCAAACAGGCCAGCTGGTGTTTTTTGTCTGAGCTAGGCCAGCGGATTTTGGTGCTTTTTTATATGTTGTAATTTTGCTTTGTATTCATAGTTTTCTGGTTGTATTCATGTCTTAGCCGTATATTCAGTGCTCATCCTTCAGTATTTGTGAAGTTTTCATTTCTATTTTAACAAGAAAAATCTACTCACAAATTAAGCCAATTTGGAGATAGGACAACAGACAACTACAAAATTTTTAGCCAAGGCCTGTTAAAGTTTACCTTTTATGTTATTTTTGAGCTCCTCCAAAATCTTAAAAAGTTGTGGTTTGACTTTTGGAAAGGTTAAAAAGCTTTTTTCCCAAATAAGAAGTGGCGTTTGTCTTTAGTTATTGAATTGAATAATTAACCCAAATAGTTTACCAAATCCTTTAAACTAAAGGTGAGTGTATAATATAAGTATAACTAGTGGTAGTCAGCACGGGTCCAATTCAAAACTTGAACTATATAATTAAAGTTATCTTTGTTAAAAAAAATTACATTGTTATGTGAAAATGTAAAGTTTGGGACACTAATTAATACTTTCTCATATTTACTTTAATTGATTTTTTTTTGTAGTCCATAATATTTGATTTTTTAGATATCAAGAAGGGTTTTTTTTTTTTCATAATTAGCCTTGGAGTAAAAAGCTTAGGAATATTTGTTATATTTTTAATGAATAAATTAAGGTTAATATAATCATATTGTTAATTAATGCTAAAAGGTGAATTCCATAATATATAAAAACAGCCAAAAATTAAATTAAAGTAGACGGGAGGAGTATGTGGTTTTCTTGACATATAAACAACTTCAATTACCTGTTTTTCCTTATTAATAATCTCAATTAGTATCGCCCTTTTGAGTAACCCCAAATATTAGTGAATCCTACCTCCATTTTAATATGATCATATTGAGTGCATATGAAGTTGTAGGCCCAAATTCAACATAAAGCTTTAGTTTAATTTGGGTGCACTTCATTTTAGTAATTTTTTAGATTCTTTTTTACTTACCAATTCTACGTATTTGCTGAGAAATAAAAAACATTAGATAACCAAGAATTTCAATTGCACTCCACATTATGGAATTCTTGTTAAATCAAGTTATTTAAGATGGAAAATTGAGATTTTAAATTGACAGAGCAAAAATATTTTCACAGTCCAGATTATGTGATTCTTCTTACCAATTTCATATTAAGTTTCCCATTTCTGCTATATATACAAAGAATAGTAAATGTAAGGTGATACCTGAATTTATAAGCACACTAATAAAAAAATTTTTTGGTCCTTCTGTAGAAATAATATTATTTTTATAATGCACTAATTAATTTTTTTTCACAAGGGCTTCTCACTACCGTCAAAGCTATGGGTGCTCCCGAACAACTACCGTATAAAGATATCATGCATTAGAGAAAAATATACACAATCATAACTTGTCAAAGAAGCGAATTTTTGAAACATGAAATAACATGTAAACTGAAAATGATACTCCTAATTAAGATAAAGTTTACTAATAATTCCATAATCAAATATGATTGACATGGCATTTCTTGCTATTTCCAAAAATACTTGTTACTCCATGAAAGAAAGAAAAAATAGTAGTTCGTTCTTTTATCTACTTCAACTTAATCTTCTCAACAATCATTCATAAGCGATGATATATTATTTTGTTCGTCATTTTACGGCCTGCTCTTCAAGAAGTGATTTTGTTAATTCATGATTTGAAAGAAAAGATGCTCCACTAACATACTTAACATATGAGAAATACATCACATAAGCATAAGGTGAGCTAGCTATTATTGGTCATATAATCTAAACTATTCCTGAAATATTTGTAAAGTTCTTTCCTTTCTTTTTGTGTTGTATGTTTGAAATTTCTTATGACATTCTAAAGTAGCAAATAATTCGTGTAAATTTTCAAATTGGATCAATTCTAATAGCAAAAATAAATAAAGTCTTAGTGTTATTCTCCAATTTGCACAAGAAATTTTCGAAGAGAATAAAAATTAAGCTCAAATATTTTATTGATTTAGTCAAACCAAGTAAACTCAATTAACCTTAAAATAATTCTCCACCTTCTTTTCTCTAAGAAATAAATTAAATCAAAGTTAAAGCGGAGAAAATACAAATTGAAAAAGGCTAGGGATAGAATTCGAAAGGCTTTCAATTTTAGAAAGCTAGGCACATATATCGAAAACCCAAAAGCTTAATGAAGGAGCTGTATATTGCATCAGTTTTCCAAACGTAAAATTTTATCAACTCAAAAGAGAAGCTGTTGTAGACTCATTATTTTTATGGGCCCAGCGTAAAGCATCTAGTACCAGGTGGTAGAAGCTTTAAATCAACGGGTACCAATAAAGTTGCTTCCTTTAACATAGTTACATAAATACCCTATGGGACCAGGTTACAAAGTCACCATATAATTGACATTTTAACTAAGATGCTGGTCTTTTCGTCATTAGGCCACAAACAACCATGTTAAACTGTGGCTTATTAATAGTAGAAATTTATGTATAATATGTGTATTCTCTTGTTATTTAATGGTTTATCCCCGTCCCAAAAAATTGAGAAAGGAAAAAGAAAGATAAAGGTGCTGATATTTCTCAAACCTTGAAGCAAAAATAGTTTGAATTTTGAATTTTGAAGGCTCTAAAACCTCAACAAATGGAAATGAGGAGACCAAGTCCAATCCTTCCAAATCCAACTACCAAATCTTCCCAGATCGTAAGGATAGAGATAACTTTCACTACTTGACAAGTGTTTGGGCCTTAGTTAAGATTGCAAATAGCTGTCAACTTTTCCTAGTAAAGCAATAAAATCAGCTGGCAACCATCTATTCTTAATTGCTTTCACAAGTTAGCTTAATTAACATTAAAAAGAAGAAGAAGAAGAACATAAACACAAAGGTATACAAAAAGTTACAGCTTAGTTTTTATGACTATTTTGTATCCAAAGTTTATTGGTAAGGATTAATTTTAAGTTTATATTGAGTAAGCTCAATAAGAGAGCTAAGGCATTTCTTATCCCTGAATCTTAGTGAAAAATTCAGGGATCCAATAATTCTACCACAGCCTTCGATGGTAATTAAATTATAGTATCGTTATTGTTACTTTATACTGCATTCAAGGTAATAAGGTATAAATATCACAAACTCCTTCTGCTTGCTTAGCTTTTCCTTCTCCTCAATGTGTGTGTCTATTTCAATAATTGCATGGAGTTGTACTCATCGTTTTCACCGTCATTTCAACAAGGGGCAGAGCTAGCATTCTGCTTACGAGTTCGGTCTAACTCATTAGCTTTTGTGCAAGACTCTGTATTTGTCTTGAAAAATTTATGGAATATATATAAATTATTATTATAGAACCCACTAACTTAAAAAAACTAGAATTCCGAAATCATAAGCTTCAAATCCTAGCTCTGTCTCTAAATTTTCAACGTCTTTCCTAGAGTTGGTTACTAATATTACCAAACGAGTTTTTTCTATTAAAAATTACTATGTCTTACAAGTTTCGTATTAATGTATTTCGATACGTGTCAAATCGATAATCTTTCTTATCACATTATCGTTTTCTACTTGCGGTATATTAAGTCCCAACTTCGCGTATTATTCTCATTATAATATGACACTTCATAACTCAAGATGGAAACTTAAGAATTTGATACATATTCTCTGTTTGGAAGTAGTAATGGGAAAAGCAGCTTATAAGTTCGTGCAAAAAATAATAATTGTTGTGATGTATTAATTGTACTGATAATGCTAAGAGCTTTTAGTGTTTGGACATGGTTATAATGGTTGCACTATGTCTGTTTAATTTACTACCCCACACGAACTAGCATTATACTGCACGTCCCATGGGTCCTACATTTGTGCAATAATTTTGGCCTTTTTTGTTTTTAGCCAGCGTCAGAAACTATTTAAATTCGGTAGCAAAAAAAGTATATAACATTTGTATAGTTTTTGTATATAACATATAAAATGCATATATATACAAACAATTATATATTCTTTTGGCTATTATTTTGATAGCGGCTATACAATGTCATTTTTCCAATAATTTTATAGAGTTTCCAACAAAAATTAATGAGTAAACAGATATTTATACATATAATTAGGTCATTTATAAGACAATAAAAAATAAATTTTTTGATAAGTATTTATTGATAACTTGATAAAAATTGTTACCTAGTATGTTAGTGTAAAACTTTTTATACTTTCTATGTATATAATTTAAACGAATACTAAATTAACATAAAGTTTGACTATCTCGCCACTTTTTACAAAAACATGTGCTCAAAATAATCATTCATAGAAGTGAATTTCTTTTCTAACCCGATCAATAGTCTCATCGTTTATATACTGAAAAAAATTTCCAAGTTCAACGCATAATAACACCAAATTAAATGAACAGAAAAAGGAAGGCATCCGAATCATAGAAAATATCTCTTTTCTTCATTTGCTTATACTTTATATATCTTGTTTTGTGCTTCACATTTGTAGGCTTGTTCCTTTGATATCCAATCAAAGGCCTACTTCTTCATTCTGAGTGAGAGATGGAAAAAGTAGCCTTTATCCTAGAAGGCCTTGTATTCAATGTTGAAGAAAAGGATATGTCAAGTGGGATGATGTCTATCTTCTTTTGAAATATCAATGAAAAGGATATATAATCATCCTTTTACAGGGCGGACCCATGTTGGTTCAAGCGGGTTCAGTTGAACTTGTTTCGTCGAAAAAACGCCATTATTTTCATGTAAAAATTATTTGGTATCTTTATACAAATAACCGTTCATATTGATTGTTTTACTTTTTCTAGTCATATACATTGTTTATGCATAAATTATATATAATTATATACATATAATACATAAATTATGCATATATTATACATCCACCGGTTAATATTTACTTTCTATTTTATTTTATTTTTCTTCAGTTCTTTGTATATAGAATTGAGATGAAGAAACAAAAATTTAATACTCCAAATTAAAAATGGAGTTGAAAGTCAACAATTTTTTAGCGTGAATTGAAAGTGCTTGAAATTCTAGAACTAAAAGAAATTTAAAAATTAAAGTTGTAATACTAGGAAAATAATTAAATGACTATTCGTAAAGAGTAGAAAATTAATTATATGACTATTATTAAATATTTAAAAAATAATCAAATAACTATTTTGTCCAGTTTGAACTCTATTTAAAAAAAACACAGAATAATTTTTAGCTAAGGACCTTCATGCTTTTAATATAATATAATATAGATAGATAGACAGATATTATATATCCATCGGCTATTTTTAGTTTAAGTAATAAGGTGTGCGGCTATTTAGATTAATAGTTCTAGCATTATTTCTTAATTTGAAAATACTTATGCGCATGGTCCGTTCACTAAACCAATGGTAGCAATAGCAGGGCTAACCACTTTTCAATCCTGTAAGTGAAAAATAACATTGTCATGGAATTTCAAATTACACAAGTAAAACTCAACCATATGGAAACTCAACTATAACTTAACTATGGAAGAATAATATATGTGTTTTTACTTCAATGTAATTCAACCATGGTAATAGTAAACTTATTTTAAAACAAGAAGAAGGAAACTTTTGCTATTTAAACAGAAATTTCTCTTGAGAAAATCTAATACCCAAGAATTTATCTTAAAGCTTGACAGCTAGCTAGCTACGACTTGCTAAGACATTTATGGTTGTTTACATGACTATTTTTCGTCAAGGTATTCACAGTTAAACTGCAAGACAACTCAATATTCTTACGCTTGGAACTTATCCCCCAAACTTTAAATTTGATAGGCACATCCATTGAGAGAGACAAAGACAAATGTTGATTTGAATTCGTGCTATTCATGTTCTTTTCAACTTCCTTAGGCAATTGATCGATTTTCCAGTTATGAAGAATAACCTTAATATCCGTCAAACTGTTGGGACCTTGGTCTAAATCAGGAAAATTCCCTTGAGCAATTTTTTTCTGCTTAAAATACAAAGAAACATCACCATCCTCTTCATAATACAAAATTCTTGACCTTTGATTCGGATTCTTGGCTTCAATTGTAATGTCATATTGATATTGATATTGATATTGAGGACCTTTATGCTGAAGTTGTAATTTCTTGAGTAAGACTTGTTTCACGCTAAATTGTGGATCATCATGCTTGGTAAATAATTTGGTAAGACCTATTATCAATCCAATAATAACTCCAATAACAACTAACATTACAACTATGCATATACAACGACGAGAATAACAACAAGAACGTCGAGGTTTTCGGTTCTGATTCCGATGGTTTTCGACGATTAGAGCATTTTCAGGTGGTGGAATGCGATAGATTTGATCTTTTGGGACTTGAACAACGTAAGTTCCTGAAGCGAAAGGCGGTTGAGTATTACAAACTGATATAGCTAAAGGTTCATGATGTGTGGGGGAATTATTATTTGTTGTAATTTGATTTTGAGGAAATCCATTGCCTTTTTCAGATTGGGACCGCTCCTCCATGGAAGAATGGAGAGCGGTGAAGATGGATGCCTAAGGTTGGTAAGGCTAATGAAGGACAAAATGTGATGGCTAGTTTTGCATGGGAAAAGGTTGTTGAATTTGCATGGGAAAAAATGGGATGTTGAGCTATTAGAGTGGATAACTGAACAAACGTCTTCCAATTAATTTGTAATATTTCTAGTCTTTGTACTAAATATGATTGGTACTCAAGCAATGACAAACAAGAAAAACAAAACTAGAAAAAGAAAGGTGTTTAAGTTATGTGAGTTGATGGTGTAAAGTATATTATACAATTATATATATATATATATATATATATATATATATATATATATATAAAAACAAAAATTTGAGCAGTGAGCCAAATTTCATACTACATATAACTAGATTGACATAGATTGAAATTTAATATTTAAGAAAGTGGGCCAAGTGCATTATTTGTTGAGAATTTTGCGGAAATGTTCAAAATAAGCCCAAACTTATCAATTTCTAG
>AWOL01S0023970.1:17013-92824 GCA_000715115.1 Nicotiana otophora
TATATATATATATATATATAAAATCAAATAAAAACCAAGTGCACAAAATGTCCGTTGTGTGAAACATATGCTTAAAACTATGAGATAGTATCGTTTTCTCAAAATAGATTTCTACTTGAAGACTTCAAAAACTTAGCAGCATAGACTCAAAATCAACGCTTTGCTAATCTTCATCTGGTAATTTATTCTTATTTCTAAATAATAGGAACTAAAAGTGAAAAGAACATTATTTCTATCAACAACAATGTTTCGAAATCCTGCTGTTGTTAATGGAATGTTTGTGATCCAAAATAATTCAAACAATACACTTCTTGAAGCTTCAAAGAAGACTAAACTTATTTTTAGGTGAGAATATTGTACATCGTATTATTACTAATAAAGAAGTAAGGACAATCAGGGGCATATCTAGTGTAGAGGCTATATATTCATTTGAACACATAACTTCCGTTCATACTTATATTTTTGCTCAAATATTATTAATATGTACAAATAATAAATTTTGAACTTATTAAATTAGATGGGATGTGGTAGAATTGCGAACCCGAATGATGTTTGGCTTAATGTATGCATATTTTGATGTATATTGCCTCACATTGTGCTCATGTCTCGTAGATTTGAGATGTATAATATAATGATTTGTGTTAATTTATGGTATTTCTATGTGTAGGAATCATTCGGATGCGATTTGCGATGAAAGTGCGCGAATTGAGGGCCACAGGGCCGCTGCCTGTGGCGCACTTTACAGAAACTTGGGAAGCCGAACGCCAGGGCCAACGCCCCACGTTGCCTTGGGCGCCCAAAACGCAAACATGTCCTAATTCGACTAGGACTCAGTTATTTCGACCCTAAGACGCTCCAAACTCATATAAAAGCCAACCTAAACCTATTTTGAGGGGGAGGACGTGACTTTGAGAGAAGAACCAAAGTACGAAACACTCGGAAGCACGGATTTGATCACTTCTTCCATTCTTCGTCTAGTATTCATTAATTTTATATTTGAAAATATTATTTTTGATGATTGTATGAGCATGAGTGGCTAAGAACCCTATTGTTCTGGGGTCATGGGTGCTACATGAATGTTGATGTTTGAAGTTTAATTTGACGAGTCTGAGTTTATCATATTGGGTTATTTATTTAATTATATTTTTAATTATTTTGCTGAGTAGCTAACAGTGAAATACTATCTGCGAATCTAGAGTTGAACTCGAAAGTGAAAATTCTAGATTGCATATAGAATTAAATAGAGCAAGTTCTTGAACCTGGGCATCGGGGAATGGATTCGCAATTAGGATAGACATATACCTAATTGCCTTGCTTGGTTGAAATACAGGAATTGTAAATGCATTATTGTTAATCTTAATTCCATAGACATATAGGCATTAAGTTGGCTTGAATAGGCGAGTAATAACTCGACAGATTCTTATGAGTAATAACAATCCTGTCAATCAACGATCCAGATAAATCAATTTGTCATTTTAAGCTAATAACGCAACATAATTGTTAGCTAACCTATGACCCTGGAAAATCCTCTCCTACTGATTGTTAACCGAAATTGCTTAAGTGTTGTGGTTGATTTCTAGTTATTTCATTGCTTGATAGTTTCTTAGGTAGTAAATTAGTCAATTCCATATTTTGTAATAAATCTCTTGAATCGATAAGTTGTTTGGGCTTGAATTAGTCAAAAGTTACTTATAAGTCTTCGTGGGAACGATACTCTACTCACTACTCTATTACTTGACGACCACGCATACTTACGTGAGTGTGTTTGGTCGCAACACCGAACCATAAAGATAAAATCATAGATTCGCTTGAGTTGACAACCCTGCATTGGAAATATTGGAGCAAAAAACCAACACCAAAAATAAAAGCAATATAGCATAAATCTTCCTATAGATAACAAAATGGTCGACAAATCGACATAATGAATAACATATTTTGAACTAGTTATGTATATTTGTGTCACGACCCAAAACTTAGCCTGTCGTGACGGCGCCTAACGTGATACTAGGCAAGCCGACACCTCAAAATATTTCCAACATTTTTAATTGAAAAATGAAATAACACAAGTTTAAATAATTAAAGCTTCCATAAACTTGATAGAAAGTCAAAACTCAATACGAAAGTTCCCAAAACCAGGGTGTTACTGAGTATAAGAGCGTCTATACAACACAAGTCTGAAAATACTGTCTATGAAATACTAAAACTAAATACATAAAGCTGAAATATAGGGAGAGAGAGTCAAGTTCTACGAACGCCGGGCAGCTACCTCGAAATCTCCGAATGATCAAGCTGCTCAGATAATTAGCACCCACCATGTCCAGAAATACATGGATCTGCACACGAAGTGTAGGGTGTAGTGTGAGTACAACCAACTCTGTAAGTAACAAGACTAACTATTGAACTGAAAGTAGTGACAAGCTTCACGAAGGCAGTTCAATTACAGAAAATACAATACAGGAAAATATGTATGCTTTCAAGTTCGACATTTGAAGCCAAAATAGTTAATTCATGTCAAGATCAATTGAAACAGGATATAGTATCTCTCAGAAACTACATGATAGTGATATATGCCAGCTGGAGTACACAGTAATGAAATCAAGTGCATAATCTCAGCGTAACAGTCACTCAGTCCTCACATCCACTCCAACCTCACAATCACTCATTCCTCACACTCACTCAGCTCGCACGCGCTCGGCACTCGCACTCGTACTCAGTAGGTACCTTCGCTCACTGTGGGTGTGCAAACTCCGGAGGGGCTCCTTCAGCCCAAGCGCCATAATAAGCCAATCATGGCACAAATCAAATAAACATGTTGTGGCGTGAAACTCGATTCCATAAATATCCTCACAATCAGGCCCTCGGCCCCACTCAGTCATCAATCTCTTCAGTCTCTCGGGCTCTCGATAATCATGATAAACAACCCAAACAAGGATGATATAATTCATCAATAAAGAACAACAAAGATCGAGATATAATATGCGAGTAAAAACTGTGACTGAGTACAAAGTGGCAATTTAACAAATAATTCAATATATAACACGACTTCTGGGGGTCCTTACAGTATCAACACATAGCCTAAACATGATTTCTAACATGATTTGCAGTTTAATTTCTATAACACATGGAGAATATACGGATAACAACAGATTATTTAACTATACAGTTCCATGAAATTGACCGAGTCATAATTACTATGGTGCACGCCCACACACCCGTCACATAACATATGTGTCACCTCAACACCAATCATATGACATAAAATTCTGGGTTTCATACCCTGAGAACCAAGTTTAGAACTGTTACTTACCTCAAACCGTGCGAATCCCTACTCCGACATGCCCTTGCCTCGCGAATCGGCCACCAAATTCCTCGAATCTAGCCACAAACAATTCGATACAACCAACACGAGCGAAAGGAATCATTTCCATAAGAAATAACTAAGTTATTAATCAAAAGTCAAAAAGCTGACTTAAAAGTCGGCCTCAGGGCCCACGTCTCGAAATCCAACAAAAGTCACAAAAATCGGAAGCCAATTCCGTCACGAGTCCTACAATACCAAACTTACCAAAATCCAACATCAAATCGACTCCCAAGTCCTCAATTTAAACTCACCAAATCCTTAGTCTCAAACTCCCAAATTACACCTCAAAACTATACAATCTAGGTGAAAAAATCAATGGGGATACATAATTATTGCATCAATTTAACCACAAGTAACTTACCTCAAGAAACCTCCTCGAAAATCCTTTCAAAAATTGCGTAATCCTGAGCTTGAAATGTTCAGAATGAAGAAAACCACGGAACCCTCGTTTTTACTACACTGCCCAGGCTTTATCGCACCTGCGGCAACTTACCCGCTTTTGCGGTGTCGCAGAAGTGACCCTTCTCCCGCTTCTGCGTGTTCCTCCTCTCCTGCGGACCATGATTCCGCTCATGCAGACTCGCTTTCTGCGAGCCACACTACCGCTTTTGCAAACCTAACCCCCATTTCCATTTTCGCTTCTGCACTACAATTGCCGTATCTGCGGCTACGCAAGTGCGAAAAGTTCCCTCCACCTGCGACCAATGCACCTTCTCCCTTCAAAATCGCATCTACGCTTCTCTAGCCCGCACCTGCGACCAAAGCTCCGCAGGTGCGTTTACACCAGAAGGTTTCAGCTACAGTACCCCCTTTAACTCCAAACTTGATTCGAAAATATCCCAACTCAATCTGAGGCCCCCAGGATCTCCTCTAAGAATACCAACAAGTCCTAAAATACGATACAAATTTAGTTGAGCCCTCGAATCACATCAAACAATATCAAAATCATGAATCATACCACAATTTAAGCGTAATGAACTTTTGAACTTCTAACTACTACATTCGATGCCAAAACCTATCAAATCACGTCCGATTGACCTCCAATTTTGCACACAAGTCACAAATGATATCACGGACCTACTCCAACTCCTGGAACTCCATTCCAAGCCTGGTAACTACAAAGTCCACTCTCGGTCAAACTTCTAAATTTCCAACTCTCGCCATTTCAAGTCTAATTCAACTACGGACCTCTAATTCACAATTCAGATACACTCCTGAGCCCAAAATCACCCAACAGAGCTAACAGAACCATCAAACCCCTATTACGGAGTCATTTACACATAAGTCAATATCTGGTCAACCTTTTTAACTTAAGCTTTAAACCTTGAGATTAAGTGTCTCAATTCATTCCGAAATCTCTCTGGACCCGAACCAACTACCCCGGCAAGTCACTTAATAATAGTTAAGTAGGGAATGAACAATAATTGGAGGAACGAGGCTACAACTCTCAAAATGACCGGCCGGGTCATTACATCTTCCCCCTCTTAAACAAATGTTCATCCTAGAACGGGTCTAGAAGCGTATCTGGAGTCTCAAATAGGTGTGGATATATGCTTTGCATCTCCCACTAGGTCTCCCAAGTAGCCTCCTCAACTGGCTGTCCTCTCTACTACACCTTCACTGAAGTTATGTCCTTTGACCTCAACTTTCGAACCTGCCGATCCAAAATGGCCACCGGCTCCATATCATAAGTCAAGTCACCATCTAACTGAACAATGTTGAAATCCAAAACATGAGACGGATCGCTGACATACTTTCGGAGCATAGAAACATGAAATACTGGATGCACACTTGACAAACTAGGTGGCAAGGCAAGCTTGTAAGCCACTTCTCCAATCCTCTGGAGTACCTCAAACAACCCAATATACCGAGGGCTCAACTTGCCCTTCTTCCCGAACCTCATAACACCCTTCATGGGTGACACATTAAGTAGTAACTTCTCCCCAACCACAAAGGCAACATCACGAACCTTCCTATCAGCGTAACTCTTCTGTCTAGACTGTACCATGAAAAGAGGATCCGAAATTAATTTAACCTTGTTCAAAGCATCCTGAACCAAGTCAGTACCCAATAGTCTAGCCTCACCCGACTCAAACTAACTCACCGGAGATCGACACCGTCTCCCATACAAAGCCTTATACGGAGCCATTTGAATACTCGACTGGTAGTTGTTATTGTAGGCAAACTCCGCGAGCAACAGAAACTAATCCCAAGAACTCCCGAAATTTATGACACAAGTGCATAGCATATCCTCCAATATCTAAATAGTGTTCTTGGACTATCCGTCCATATGAGGGTGAAATACTGTACTTAACTCAACCTGGGTACCCAACTCTCACTGCACGGCTCTCCAGAATTGTGATGTAAATTGCGTGCCCTGATCTGAAATGATGGACACTGGCACACCGTGAAGGTGAACAATCTCACGGATGTAAATCTCAGCCAACCGCTCTGAAGAATAAGTAGTCCCAACTGGAATGAAGTGTGCAAACTTTCTCAGCCGATCCACAATCACCCAAATAGCATCAAACTTCCTCAAAGTCCGTGGGAGGCCTACTACAAAATCCATGATGATACGCTCCCATTTCCACTCTGAAATATCAAGCCTCTGAAGCAATTCACCCGGTCTCTGATGCTCATACTTCACCTGCTGGCAATTTAGGCACCGAGCTACAAACCCTAATATATCCTTCTTCATTCTTCTCTACCAATAGTGTTGCCTCAAGTTCTTGTACATCTTTGCGGCACCCGGATGAATGGAATACCGCAAACTGCGAGCCTCCTCAAGAATCAACTCACGTAACCCATCTACATTGGGCACATAAATCCGACCATGCATCCTCAACACCCTATCATCCCTAATAGTAACATTCCTGGCATCACCGTGCTGAACCGTGTCCTTAAGGAGAAGCAAATGAGGATCATCATATTGGCTCTCTCTGATACGATCATATAAGAAAAATCAAAAAACCACACAAGCTAAAAACCGGCTAGGCTCCAAAACATCTAATCTCACGAACTAGTTCGACAAGGCCTTAACATCAACTGCAAGCGGTCTCTCACCAACATGAATGAATGCAAGGCTACCCATACTCACCTCCTTCCTACTCAAGGCATCGACCACACATTAGCCTTCCTGTGATGATACATAATGGTGATATCATAGTCCTTTAGCAGCTCCAACCATCTCCGCTGCCTCAAACTTAGTTCTTTTTGTTTGAACAAGTGTTGGAGACTCCGATGATCCGTAAATACCTTGTAAGACACACCGTAGAGATAATGCCTCCAAATCTTCAACGCATGAACGATGGCAACCAACTCCAAATCGTGGGTGGGGTAGTTATTCTCATGAGGCTTCAACTGACGTGAAGCATAAGCAATCACTCTTCCCTTCTGCATCAAGACACACCCAATACCGATCCGAGAAGCCTGAAGCTTGAGCTTCTGGAAGCTCTCTTCTGTATAAGAGCCTGAAGCTGAAGGCAAAACTGGAACTGGAGTTGTGGTCAAGGCAGTTTTGAGCTTCTGGAAGCTCTCTTCGCACTCATCCGACCACCTGAAAGTAATACCCTTCTGGGTCAATTTGGTCAAAGGCGATGCAATGGATGATAAACCCTCCACAAAGCGACGATAATAATCGGCCAAGCCGAGAAAGATCTGAATCTCCGTAGCTGAGGATGGCCTGGGCCAACTCTGAACCGCCTCTATCTTCTTTGGATCCACCTGAATCCCTTACTGGACACCACGTGCCCCAAGAATGCCAGCGAACTAAGCCAAAACTCACACTCAGAGAACTTGGCATAAAGATTCTCCTCCCTCAACCGCTGTAACACAGTCCTCAAATGCTGGGCATGCTCCACCTGGCTATGAGAGTACATCAGGATATCATCAATGAATACTATGACAAACGAGTCAAGATAAGGTTGAAATACACTATTCATCAGATGCATGAATGTTGCTGGGGCGTTGGTCAGCCCAAAAGACATCACTAGAAACTCATAATGACCATAACGAGTCCTGAATGCAGTCTTTAGAATATCCGAGTCCCGAATCTTTAACTGGTGATACCCAGACCTCAAATCAATCTTAGAGAACACCCTCGCTCCCTGAAGCTGGTCAAATAGATCATCAATACGTGGCAAAGGACACTTGTTTTTTATTGTAACTTTGTTCAACTGCCTATAATCGATGCACATCCCCATAGTCCCATCCTTCTTCTTCACAAACAGGAATGGTGCACCCCAAGGCGACACACTAGGCCTAATAAACACCTTATCAAGAAGTTTTTGAAGCTGCTATTTAAATTCCTTCAACTTAGTTGGTGCCATACGATACGGAGGAATAGAAATGGGCTGAGTGCCCGACACCAAGTCAATACCAACGTCAATATCCCTGTCGGGCGGCATCCCCGACAGATCTATAGGAAACACATCTGAAAAGTCTCGCACCACCAAAATAGAATCAATAGTAGGAGTATAAGAAGCACCATACCTCACAAAGGCCAAATATGATAAACAACCCTTCCCAACCATCTGTTGGACCTTCAAATATGAAATCACTCTGTTGGGAACATAATTTAGAGAACCTCTCCACTCGATCTTTGGCAACCTCTGCATCGCCAATGTCACGATCTTAGCGTGACAATCCAGCATAGTATGACATGGAGACAACCAATCCATACCTAAGATCACGTCGAAATCAACCATACTAAGCAATAAGAGATCAACTCTAGTCTCTAATCCCCTAATAGTCATTACACATGACCAATATACACGGTCCACAACAATAGTATCGCCTACTGCATAGACACATGAACAAATGAGATTAAGGACTCATAAGCCATATCCAGATAACGAGCAAAACACGATAATATATGCGAATAAGTGGAGCCAGGGCCAGGGTCAAATAATACAGAAGCATCCCTGTGGCATACTGAGACAATACCTGTGATCACTGCATCTGAAGCAACAACGTCTAGCTTGGTAGGAATAGCATAAAATCGGGCCTGACCGCTACCTGATCGGCCTCCCCCTCTAGGGTGACCTCTAACTACCTGGTCCCTACCCCGAACTGGGTGGGTGAGTGGTGAAGTAACTGGTGCTGAATTCGTTCTTGAGTCCTCTGCTGCACTAGACCTCCCGGGCGATGAGGACACTATCTCCACATATGCCCAAACTCCCCGCACTCGAAGCAACTCCCCAGTGGTGGTGGTGGGGACTGAATCGAGCCCCGAGTACCAAAGTCATTGCTAGAAGGACCTGGCATAGATGAACCCTGAACTGATGGAGCACGGGATGAGTCTGAGCTGGAAGGGCACTCAGAGATGACTGGCCCTGATAAGCACTATATGAACCATGGCTGGATGATGCACCACGATGATCTGGACAAGCCATCTGGGTGTGCCTATAAGGACGACCCCTGTTGTGGTAGAACTGACTCCCAAACGGAACACCGCTGAAACCACTCGATCTACGAGGCCTCTTGGCCTCCCTCCCCTCACGCTTTTGACTACGAACCATCTCTAGTGGCTGAGCAATATCAACCACCTCATCGAATCGAGCACCATATATACTCTTCTAAGTCATAGCAAAATGCAACTGATAGGTGAGGCCATCAATGAACCTCCTAATCCTCTCCCTCTCAGTGGGAACCAACCAAACCGCATGATGACCCAACTCTGATAATATCATCTCATACTGGGTCATAGACAGGCAATCCTGACGTAGCTGCTCAAATTACCTACGCAGCTCCTCCCTACGAGTCAGTGGCACAAACTTCTCCAAGAAGAGGACGAATAACCCATGCCATAAAAGTGGTGTGGCACCGACTGTACTGCTACTCTCATAGGCCTCCCATCATCTGAAGGCAGCCCCAGTAAACTGAAAAGTAGTGAACGAGATCCCAATGGTCTTTAGAATACTCGCGGTACAAAGAATCCGCTGACACCTATCCAAGAAGTCCTTAGCATCATCTGAATCGGCCCTACTGAATGATGGAGGCTGGAGCATACCAAACCTCTCAAGTCTCTTTTGCTCATCCTCACTTATAACGAGACCCACCTAGACCTAAGCAGTTGCAGTCGGCTGGGCTGGCAATACCCCCAGCATCTGAAGTCCCTGCATCACCTGCTCTAGAGTACGGGCGGCGGGAGTTTGAGTACCTCTCCCTGCCTGAGAAGTGGCTGGCGTGGTTTGAACAGAAACTCCCTGAGCAAGGCTGGTGCACATCGTCAAAATCTAAGCCAAAGCCTCATGAAGTCCTGGGATCACAATGGGCACAACTGGTGCCTGAACCGGCCCCACTGGCTCAACCACCTCTGGAACCTGCTCCTAAGCTGGAGCAACTGGTAGATCTTCAGGTGCTGCTCTAGCTACTGTACGAGTTGCACCTCTACCCCTACCGCGACCTTGGCCTCTCATAGCCCTAGCTGGTGGTACTGGTGGATGTCTGTCCTGTCCGGTAGCACGTTTACTCACCATCTGTGAGAGAATAGAATAACATAAGTTTATTTCCCGAAATCAACAAATCAGCACGACAAGAATACAAGAATGTGAAGTTTCTTAAGGGTTTGACAACTTCTCGAAGATAAGTACAAATGTCTCTGTACCGATCCGCAGGACTCTACTAAACCTGCTCATGACTCGTGAGACCTATGTAACCTAGGCTCTGATACCAACTTGTCACGACCCAAAACTTAGCCTATCGCGATGGTGCCTAATGTGGTACTAGGCAAGCCGACACCTCAAAATATTTCTAATATTTTAAAGTAAAAAATGAAATAACATAGATTTAAATAATTAAAGCTTTTATAAACTGGATAGAAAGGCAAAACTCAATACGAAAGTTCCCAAAACCAGGATGACACCGAGTACATGATCGTCTATACAACACAAGTTTGAAAATACTGTTTATGAAAAGCTGAAACTAAATACATAAAGCTGAAAGATATGGAGGGAGAGTCAAGGTCTGCGAACACCGGCAGCTACCTCGAAATCTCCAAATGATCAAGCTGCACAGATAATCAACACCCACCGTATCTGAAAATACCTGGATATGCACACGAAGTACATGGTGTAGCATGAGTACAACCAACTCAGTAAGTAACAAGACTAACTATTAGATTGAAAGTAGTGACGAACTTCATGGAGGCAGTTCAATTACAGAAAATACAATACAAGAAAATAAGCATGCTTTCAAGTTCGACATTTGAAGCCAAAACAGTTAATTCATGTCAAGTTCAATTAAAACAGGATATAGTATCTCTCAGAAACTACATGAAAGTGATATATGCCAGCAGAAGTACACAGTAATGAAATCAAGTTCATAATCTCAGAATAACAGTCACTCAGTCCTCCCATCCACTCCAACCTCACAGTCACCCAATCCTCACAGTCACTCGGCACTCACGCTCGACACTCGCACTCAGTAGGTACCTACTCTCACTGTAGGTGTGCAGACTCCGGAAGGGCTCCTTCATCCAAGCACCATAATAAGCCAATCATGGCATGAATTAAATAAACATGCTACGGTGTGCAGCCTGATTCCATAAATATTCTCACAATCAGGCCCTCGGCCTCACTCAGTCATAAATCTCTCCAGTATCTCGGGCTCTCAATAATCATGATAAATAGCCCAAACATGATGATATAATGCATCAATAAAGAACAACAGAGACCGAGATATAATATGCGAGTAAAAACTGTGATCGAGTATATAGTGGCAATTTAATAGATAATTCAACGTGTAACACGACATATGGGGGTCCCTACAGTATCAACACATAGCTTAAGCATGATTTCTAACATGATTTGCAGTTTAATATCTATAACACATAGAGAATATACGGATAACAACAGATTATTTAACTATACAGTTCCATGAAATTGACCGAGTCACAATTACTATGGTGCAAGCCCACACGCCCGTCACCTAGCATGTACGTCACCTTAACACCAATCGCATGACACAAAATTCAGGGTTTCATACCCTGAGAACCAAGTTTAGAAACTGTTACTTATCTCAAACCGCAAATCCCTACTCCAACACGCCCTTACTTCGCGAATCGGCCTCCAAATGCCTCGAATCTAGCCACAAACAGTTTGATAAAATCAACATGAGGTAAAGGAATCATTTACATAAGAAAATACTAAGTTATTAATCAAAAGTCAAAAAGTCAACTCAAAAGTTGGCCCCCGAACCCACGTCTCGAAATCTAATAAAAGTTACAAAATCCGGAATCCCATTCCGCCATGAGTCCAGCCATACCAAACTTACCAAAATCCAACATCGATTCGACACCCAAATCCCCAATTCAAACTCTCCTAATCCCTAGCCTCACACTCTCAAATTACACCTTAAAACCACACAATCTAGGTGTGAAAATGGGAAACATAATATCTCAAGAAACCCCCTCAAAAATCCTCTCACAAATCGTATAATCTCGAGCTTGAAATGTTCAGTAAGAAGAAAATCACGAAACCCTCATTTTTAATACACTTCTCAGGCCTTCTCGCACCTGCGGCAACTTACCAGCTTCTGCGGTGTCGCAGAAGTGACCCTTCTCCTGCTTTTGCGTGCTCCTCCACCCGGCGGACCATGATTCTGCTCCTGTGGACTCGCTTCTACGAGCCACACTGTCGCTTCTATGGATCCAACCCCTATTTTCATTTTCGCTTCTGCGCTCCAGTCGTCGCATCTGCGGCCACGCAGGTGCCAATGCACCCTCTCCCTTCAAAATCGCATCTGCGCTTTCCCAGCCTGCACCTACGACCAAAGCTTTGCATGTGTGTGTATACCAGAGTTTCAGCTACAACACCCTTTTTAACTCCACAGTTGATCCGAAAATCATCTGAACTCCACCCGAGGCCCCCGAGGCCCGCGAGACCTCTACCAAACATACCAACAAGTCTTAAAACACGATACAAACTTAGGCGAGTCTTCAAATCTCATTAAACAATATCAAAAATATAAATCGTACCACAATTCAAGCCTAATGAACTTTTGAACTTCTAACTTCGACATTCGATGCCGAAACCTATCAAATCACGTCTGATTGACCTCAAATCTTGTACACAAGTCACAAATGACACCACAGGCCTACTCCAACTCCCGGAACTCCATTTCGATCCCGGTAACCATAAAGTTCACTCTCGGTCAAACTTCTAAATTTTCAACTTTCGCCATTTCAATCATAATTCAACTACGGACCTCCAATTCACAATCCGGACACACTCCTAAGTCCTGTAAGAACGTAAGTTTTGACCCGCACATTAGAATTATCTTTAATAGTCTTAGTATTTTTAGAATATTTATTTGAGTTTATTTCTATAGGATTTTATTTTAGTATTAATTTTAATTCTATTTTTAATGCACAAAAATTGAAAAAATATACAAAAATAGTTTCATTTTTCTCTATTTAATTCGGGTATTAGGTATTTTTAGAAAGATATTATTTTTAACCCATTTTTATTTTTAGTATAATTCTTGAAAATACCAAAATAATAGTTTCAACTTTAATTTTTAGTTTTATTTTAAATATAATAGTTTATTAAAATCAATTAAGAGTTATTTTATATTTTCTTATAAGTATTTTATATTGCTTTGGAAGTAAATTCAGTTTTCAGCTTTTTCTTTTCTTGACCTAAGTTTGTAGAATTTTAGAGCCCAATTTAAACCTAAGCCCAAATTTAGCGACCCACTCCACAGACATGCCAACCCGGTCCGCTGACCCGACCCATGCCTCTTTTAATCACAGCCATTCACCTCCCTTAATCCAAAGGCCCATGTTTTATCCCACCCCAATATAAACACAATATTATAACCACTAACCCAAAACCTAAAAGAATACCAAACGGCGCCCATCCCCTCCTATCTCACTTCTACCGCTGCTTAGCCACTCAAACTCCTCGGGTTTCGGCGAGTTAACTCACATGGTCCCCTCCATGGTCCCCCATCATTATCACCCAATTCCACGCGTTTTCTTCTCATCTCACGCGCTCTTCCCAATTTTTTTGAAGAATCTGAGCCAATCGTAAATGGATGATAGTAAAATGGGGGCCGTAGGATCGAAAGATTTCGGTCCTAAGCGTCCATTTGTCTAAAATCCGTTTGCACCAAAATAATTTTCGGATTTCTTGGAGGGGAAGTAAGAGGAAGCTTCGGGGCTCTCCTATATATTGGGATTTTCTGGAGAGGATTAAGGAATTAATTTTGGACAGAAAACATTGGGGGAAAAGAGAGAAGAAAAGTTCTAGGGTTCTATTCAATTTTCAGATTTTTCTAAGTTTAGTTTGAATTCCAGAAAAATAAAAATACAAAAAAATAAAATAGTTGGAGTTTAGATTCTTGTTCGAGTTTTGTTTCCATTTCAAAAAATCAAAAAATACAAAAATATTTTCAGTTTCATCTCTTGGGTTTCCATTTCAAAACCATGGAGTTCGATGGAGACGCTGTCGAGTTGAAGCTGTCGTTCGAGGTTGAAGGTCGTGGTTCGCTGCTTCTATTTGATGTTTCCTATTGAAGCTCGGATTTCAGTAGCTGTTTTCTTCCTTTCAAGCTCTTTGTCGAGCTTTCTCCTCCTTGTATTCACTTTCAGCATTAATCAAAAGCTTTGCGCACATCGAGGTTCTTCTCTTTGCTCCTTCCTATTATATTATGGTATTGATCGTAATGTGTTGTCAGTTGAGATTTTGCTAAAAATGGAAAATGTCTGCAAGTTAGTTTTGGTGTGACTACTCTGTGATGCGATTTTCTCATGAATCTTGTTGATTTTCTGTTAGTTGCAGTATGTGTAAGTGAAACTAGATTAGTGGTATGTGTGCTGAGTGAATGTCTAATTAACAGTGGATTTTTACGATCTTCATGGTTATTTTTGTTGATTACTGTCAGTTTCAGCGTGAAATGAGTGCTGGAATTTCTTTGAAATTATTCTCACTATTGGTTTAGCTCAATCTTTCGGAATTAAGTTTCAGTTTATTGCCTAAATAAGTTAGATTGGTTTCTTGGGGTTAAAATAGTAAATTCTCTATTAAGTGAAATAGGACATTGAATTGCTTAAAACAAAATTTGAAGCAATGAAGTCCTGTAGTATGTCATTTTAGTAATCTTAAAGGTTTTAATAGCATTTGGTTTGGTTAAGGAGTATTCAACGTTGTCAGTTTCCATGCTAAGTCTAAGTTATGTGCAGTAAATGTTATGAATGAGCCTCAGCCCAATGTGGATACCTGCAATATTGTCACGCAAGCAATGTGGATACCTGCAATGTTGTCACACAAGCAATGTGGATACCTGTAATGTTGTCACACAAGCAGCTATTGGGCTGAGAAATAGGACCATAAGACCTTCATAAAGATTGAGTTGGGATCCAGGCCCAATTAGCACCTATTTTAAAAACGACCAACGGGTAGAATGAGGAGATTATGCGAATTATGTTGAAGCCTCGGCTCAGTCCGTCTCTCATCCCTTTCTCTCTATTGCTAATAAACATTTAAATATTGCATCAGATGCAGTACAAATGTTAGAAGGAATTTTAAAAGAAGTAGAAGTTTAATTGCAAAGTTGTATACTTGCGGGGGTGTAGGTGGAGTTGACATGGGTATTGAGTTTTGCGGTACTTTTAAAACTTCTTCTGCAACTTACAAGCTATTAGGGGAGTCTATAGAGAATACATTGATGTGTCCTTTCAATGGAGCAATTCAATGCACCAGTGGGACAATGTGATATAGGCGCTTATAGGAATTGCAACATTCTATTTTTTTTCTCTTGGACGCGCCACTGTATTGGGTCGGATAACGAGTTTAATGAAGGTTTCTTTAATTACCGTCCATTATAAAGATAAAATAGAGCATGTTGTTTGGCCGCTTCACATTTGTCCGAGCACTTTTTTAGAGGCTTTTATGATATCCGACCAAGTTCATGAGTCTTACTGTCAAAGATGTATATATGTCACCAGATCCCATGCTTTGTGTGCTTTACGAGCAATGGCAGAGAAGAGTCTGCTAGACAAAGTAGGACAAGTAATGGATTCATACTTTAGTGCTTCAGAATCTGATGTACCTCTGAATTATAGGGCATTTCTCAGCTGGTTTACTATGTTGAAAATGCTAAAGGACACATTGCTTTGGTCCAATTACATCTACAAGGGTGTTTCAGGAGGTTTGTCACTACAAGGCGTTAGAAACTTGAGCAAGGATCTTCTGGAATCCAAGCTGACCATCATTTGCGGAGTTCTAAGAGTTTATGATAGCATATGCTTAAGGTTTATGGATACAATTGCAGTTGAAGGGTCATTCAAAAAGTTTCTTTTCCAGGTCGCATATTGCTCCAAGTTTTGGACTAGGGAAAGACGACCAAGACAATGTGCAACAGCTTCTCATTGGAGTTTTCTGGTATTTGTCAAGAGCAAATTTGTATTTCCTGGATGCCTTGGTTTTCTGCTTTGTGAAGTTACTCCTATACTCAAGTATGTCATGTAGTTTCTCGAGGTGATATGTTGTTGCTCTTTGTCACAAGGATACGTGTTTTGCAAGGCAATAACTATCATGGGATTGTTGAACATACTACTCACCATAGCATAGTTGGGCTTGGCTGCGCTTAGCGGGGAGCACTCTACTAACACTATTCTCGAGTCGAACCTTGAGGACAAGGTTCTTATCCAGGATGGGAGTATTGTTATGAATAAGCCTCAGTTCAATGTGGATACCTGCAATGTTGTCACACAAGCAGCTATTGGGCCGAGAAATAGGACCAAAAGACCTTCATAAAGATTGAGTTGGGATCCATGCCCAATTAGCACCTATTTTAAAAAGGACCAGCGGGTAGAATGAGGAGATTATGTGAATTATGTTGAAGCCTCGGCTTAGTCCGTCTCTCATCCCTTTCTCTCTAGTTCTCATCCCCTTTATCCCCTTTCTTCTTACCTTCAGATTGTAATTTCTCTTCTCATCTACTCTCTGTTTTCTTTAGTGTTATTTTTTACTGTTCTATTGCTAGTTGGTTATTGTAATTCTATTTAGTGAGTTAATATAGTCGGTTGGTTTGGGTGTGATATCTAGTTTGTTACATTGGTGCTTTCATCCAGAGGTCTTCAATGGAAGACCAAATATTTCGAATTATCGATGATTCAGTTAAGGTCGTGAAGGATTCGTGATTGAAGGATATCGCCGAAATTCATTCATTGTTACATGAATTAGTTGAAAACCTTGCAACGAGTAAGCCTACTCCGGTGGAATTACGACGATTTAGTGGCGAGGATCCAGAGTTATGGATTTTTCATGCTGAATGCTACTTTGAATTCTATGGGACATCGGAAAACAATAAATTATTACGCGCATCTATTTACCTAGAAGGTGAGGCATTGGAGTAGTCCCGATGGCTTCTCCGGAACAAGCAATTGACGGATTGGAAACACTTTGTTGCAAGGGTGCGAATTCGTTTTCGTATACAACATCTCAAATCGCCAGAAGGTCACATGGCTACAATCAATGGTTATTCTACTGAACTTGAAGCCCAGATATTCGATAATATGTCACATGGATGTTGTTGTTCCACGGTGTATGCTACTAAGCGATCAGATGTGGAAGTCCTTACTGATACAACGGAATCTAGTTTAAACAATGCAAAATTAGAAGAGGTTCAGATGTTTGATGAAAGCTCTCAGAGAAATGGCAACACACACCAGTATCACTCTGAGACCTTGCAAACCGAGATTACTACTAAGGTTCTAGTTAATCATATCGGTATTTCTTCAAACTTTATTCCAATTGCTTCTTTATTAGGTTTAACTGGTTATAATTGGAAGGTGACTAAACTACTGGAATCTAAAAATAAAGAGGAGGAAAATACAAGAGACAATGCAGCTCCGGCGTTAGCAATTTCGTCTCTAAGGGATATAACTAGTTATCAAATTCTTTTTTATAAACAAGAATATGTCACGTTGAATGCTATTGGGAGATTTTGTTTCATAGAATTTCTATTTGCTGGTGCTAATCAAACTATATTGTTCCATCACAATGATGTTAACCTACACAAATGCAATTGGGTTGATACTGGGCAAGACAGAAAATTTTATGATTTCTTATTGTCTGTAACATGTGAACCTGCTATGGCGGAGAATATACAGGGATTACTCCAGAAATTTGCTGAAAGTTACTCCAAGCAGTCCCCAAATATTCAGGCCAATAAAGCCGTTAGACTATTGTTTATTATGTGTGGTCTAGTTTATAGAGCAAGGTCTACTTTGCCAGACTTTTCATTTGATCCTAGTTTTGGTTTGTTCACCACATTTGTTGGAGCTGCAAGATATTGTTCAGTCATGGTTGTGGATGATTTCAAGAAGATTATTAGGATATTAGAGTGTCATAGTGATTCTATCTCCAATGATCTATGCATTTTGAATCAATTCCCATTTGATCCTGGTCTTTATCTTGATTATGCTGCACCAAATACAATAGAATCTACTTTTGAAGATGGAAAATTTGCTGAGAATGGCGCTCTGAAAGTACGATTTGCACTTCTATGTGAGAAGTTTCATATTGGTCAAGTTCTCCCTTTGCAAAATGGTATCAATTTGGACGATTGTCATAAATTTGAGGTTTATGACTGTTGTCATGTGGGGCCATGCACTTATTGCGATTTGGAGTCTGATGTCGTACTATGGATTGTTCCATTTTGTATTTCTTTGGACAATTTGCTCGACAGTGGGACGAATGATTTAGGTTGTGTGTCTATTGCTAATAAACATTTAAATATTGCATCAGATGCAATACAAATGTTATAAGGAATTTTAAAAGAAGTAGAAGTTTAATTGCAAAGTTGTATACTTGCGGGGGTGTAGGTAGAGTTGACATGGGTATTGAATGTTGTGGTACTTTTAAAACTTCTTCTGCAACTTACAAGCTATTAGGGGAGTCTATAGATAATTTATTGATGTGTCCTTTCAATGGTGTTACTACTCAACTTATGGAGCAATTCAATGCACCAGTGGGACAATGTGATATAGGCGCTTATAGGAATTGCAACATTCTGTTTTTTGTTTCTCTTGGACGTGTCACTGTATTGGGTCGGATAACGAGTTTAATGAAGGTTTCTTTAATTACCGTCCATTATAAAGATAAAATGGAGCATGTTGTTTGGCTGCTTCATATTTGTCCGAGCAATTTTTTAGAGGCTTTTATGATATCCGACCAAGTTAATGAGTCTTACTGTCAAAGATGTATATATGTCACCAGATCTCATGCTTTGTGTGCTTTACGAGCAATGGCAGAGAAGAGTCTGCTAGCCAAAGTAGGACAAGTAATGGATTCATATTTTAGTGCTTCAGAATCTGATGTACCTCTGGATTATAGGGCATTTCTCAGCTGGTTTACTATGTTGCAAATGCTAAAGGACACATTGCTTTGGTTCAATTACATCTACAAGGGTGTTTCAGGAGGTTTGTCACTACAAAGCGTTAGAAACTTGAGCAAGGATCTTCTGGAATCCAAGCTGACCATCATTTGCGGAGTTCTAAGAGTTTATGATAGCATATGCTTAAGGTTTATGGATACAATTGCAGTTGAAGGGTCATTCAAAAAGTTTCTTTTCCAGGTCGCATATTGCTCCATGTTTTGGACTAGGGAAAGACGACCAAGACAATGTGCAACAGCTTCTCATTGGAGTTTTCTGGTATTTGTCAAGAGCAAATTTGTATTTCCTGGATGCCTTGGTTTTCTGCTTTGTGAAGTTACTCCTATACTCAAGTATGTCATGTAGTTTCTCGAGGTGATATGTTGTTGCTCTTTGTCACAAGGATACGTGTTTTGCAAGGCAATAACTATCATGGGATTGTTGAACATACTACTCACCATAGCATAGTTGGGCTTGGCTGCGCTTAGCGGGGAGCACTCTACTAACACTATTCTCGAGTCGAACCTTGAGGACAAGGTTCTTATCCAGGATGGGAGTATTGTTATGAATAAGCCTCAGTTCAATGTGGATACCTGCAATGTTGTCACACAAGCAGCTATTGGGCCGAGAAATAGGACCAAAAGACCTTCATAAAGATTGAGTTGGGATCCATGCCCAATTAGCACCTATTTTAAAAAGGACCAGCGGGTAGAATGAGGAGATTATGTGAATTATGTTGAAGCCTCGGCTTAGTCCGTCTCTCATCCCTTTCTCTCTAGTTCTCATCCCCTTTATCCCCTTTCTTCTTACCTTCAGATTGTAATTTCTCTTCTCATCTACTCTCTGTTTTCTTTAGTGTTATTTTTTACTGTTCTATTGCTAGTTGGTTATTGTAATTCTATTTAGTGAGTTAATATAGTCGGTTGGTTTGGGTGTGATATCTAGTTTGTTACATTGGTGCTTTCATCCAGAGGTCTTCAATGGAAGACCAAATATTTCGAATTATCGATGATTCAGTTAAGGTCGTGAAGGATTCGTGATTGAAGGATATCGCCGAAATTCATTCATTGTTACATGAATTAGTTGAAAACCTTGCAACGAGTAAGCCTACTCCGGTGGAATTACGACGATTTAGTGGCGAGGATCCAGAGTTATGGATTTTTCATGCTGAATGCTACTTTGAATTCTATGGGACATCGGAAAACAATAAATTATTACGCGCATCTATTTACCTAGAAGGTGAGGCATTGGAGTAGTCCCGATGGCTTCTCCGGAACAAGCAATTGACGGATTGGAAACACTTTGTTGCAAGGGTGCGAATTCGTTTTCGTATACAACATCTCAAATCGCCAGAAGGTCACATGGCTACAATCAATGGTTATTCTACTGAACTTGAAGCCCAGATATTCGATAATATGTCACATGGATGTTGTTGTTCCACGGTGTATGCTACTAAGCGATCAGATGTGGAAGTCCTTACTGATACAACGGAATCTAGTTTAAACAATGCAAAATTAGAAGAGGTTCAGATGTTTGATGAAAGCTCTCAGAGAAATGGCAACACACACCAGTATCACTCTGAGACCTTGCAAACCGAGATTACTACTAAGGTTCTAGTTAATCATATCGGTATTTCTTCAAACTTTATTCCAATTGCTTCTTTATTAGGTTTAACTGGTTATAATTGGAAGGTGACTAAACTACTGGAATCTAAAAATAAAGAGGAGGAAAATACAAGAGACAATGCAGCTCCGGCGTTAGCAATTTCGTCTCTAAGGGATATAACTAGTTATCAAATTCTTTTTTATAAACAAGAATATGTCACGTTGAATGCTATTGGGAGATTTTGTTTCATAGAATTTCTATTTGCTGGTGCTAATCAAACTATATTGTTCCATCACAATGATGTTAACCTACACAAATGCAATTGGGTTGATACNGGATTGTTGAACATACTACTCACCATAGCATAGTTGGGCTTGGCTGCGCTTAGCGGGGAGCACTCTACTAACACTATTCTCGAGTCGAACCTTGAGGACAAGGTTCTTATTGAGGACGAGAGTATTGTTATGAATGAGCCTCAGTCCAATGTGGATACCTGCAATGTTGTCACACAAGCAGCTATTGGGCCGAGATATAGGACCAAAAGACCTTCATAAAGATTGAGACTAGCAATAGAACAGTAGAAAATAACACTAAAGAAAACAGAGAGTAGATGAGAAGAGAAATTGCAATCTGAAGCTAAGAAGAAATGGGATAAAGGGGATGAGAACTAGAGAGGACGGACTGAGCCGAGGCTTCAACATAATTCGCATAATCTCCGCATTCTACACGCTGGTCCTTTTTAAAATAGGTGCTAATTGGGCATGGATCCCAATGTCGGTTGGTTTGGGTGGGATATCTAGTTTGTTACAGTGAACGTCAAAACTGAGATTGAATGATCATTTCTGTTCTTTGTTAAGTGCGTGCAGTTAGTCCCGATTCTATATTGTAATTTAGTAATGTGCTTTAAGTTTGAAGAAGCATGAATCAGGTCCTTTCAGTCTAATCTATGTTCGATAACTCATTATGCAATAAACCATCTGTTTTGACCTTTAAGAGTTAGTGGCTTTAAACTTTGTTCACATGCCAAGCCACCATTATTATTATATTATTTTGCTGGACCATTTACAATAGAGTTAGAACATGTCATTAATTTGGGTGATAGAGTATAATTTAGGCTTGAAAAGTGGGTTAAAGAATGTGAAACTAATAAAATTAGGGTGGTAAGAAATTTGCTAATGACTTTTCCAGTTGTTTGATTCACTCTTTTGCCCCTTTATGTTTTCGTTCCTTATTCTACAGTTTGGTTAGTTGCTTATTCATATTCATATCCTTTGAATGGTTTAAGTGTTCGTTGACCGAATGTCTATTTCTGGTTTTCGTTTGTGTACACTGTTTATGTTCTTCTTTATGTGGATGATTTGAATGAATTATTGTGAATGATATTGGGCCGTGGGAATGGGGAGAGACTATCCCATTACTAATTAAATTTACTCACATACTTTAGGAACTGGGCTTGGTCTAAAAATGAATTTAAATGTTAAAAAGAAACAAAAAGAGCATACCATAAATTGTTTTTTTCAGATTTTTTTTATCTACTTCATTTCTTTGAGCGCTAGGAGTATGTTTAGGGAGACCGTACTCGGGTAGGCAAATTTTAGGTCTCGTATTTTATTTCATTCGAGGCGAGAGGTCGTTCCCTTTAGTTTATATTCAGGGGAATGCCCCGTAGATTTTGTATATATTTTTATACGGGGTATGCCCCGTAGTGAATGTAATTTGAGGCCATGACGGACATCGTGGGTGAACATAGTATAGATTTTTAGTATTTTTCTCTTCTTCTTTTTTTTATTTAGGTGGGGACAACCTCGAGTCTCTTGTGTGTTTATTTTCTTTCGCGTATTTTTGCTTCAGTTTGAGTATCCTTTAAAGCCAACTAGATCATGTATGCAATCGTGACCTTCACGGAACTTGGGCAATGCCTAACACCTTCTCCCCGAGTCAAATGAACCCCCTTACTCGGAGTTTCTGGTGCAGATTATGCTTTAGAGTCGAAATGTGTTTTGAAGGAAAATTATTATTTTAAAAAACTAATGGTGACCTGGTACACCCAAACCAAATGTCAGGTGGCGACTCTGAAAAATCCTTTGAAACACAATCTTTTATCACTTTCGAATTTGAAAACCGTTTGGAGCTTACAAATCTTCTTATTCTATTTAAAGAGGGGTTAGTGAGGTGAGAAAATGGGTGTGACAGCTCTGGCGACTCTACTGGGGATTTGCAGGTTCGAGCTGGTACTTGATCTTGTTGACTTTTTAGAATATTCGGTTGAGGTTTTTAATTGCTTTATTTGATTTTTATTTTGTTTATGTCATTTTATTATTTGCTAGTTGTTTATGTGTTTGCAATTTTTTCTATGTGTTACTGCTTTATAACTGTCGTCATATGCATTACCCGGTCAATTCTTTCTGCAACAAATCTCGTAGTACGCATCGCATACATGAACCCTTTGTTGAGTCACCCTTATTTTAGGAGGGAGGGGAGGCGTCAGACGTATGGAGTGGGTGGAAAGCTTGAGCAGCCACCATCGAACATACGTTCCCCCGAATTGCCTTGTTAGTGAACCTCAAACGCAGGTCAGCCTTTAGGTCATTTTTATTTGCATCATATCATTGTGACCTAGCGGGGCCGGTCCTAGGTACCGTGACCTTTGGAGGAAATCTATCCAAATTGTGTCAAATGGGCCTGCCGGCCCAGAAAGACATTCAATCATCCCGTGTGCTATATGTTGCATCTTTGAGGGTAGAAAGGTCATTTGGCGGACTGATATTTGGAAAGAAGGGTGAAAAATAAAGCAAGAGAGAATATTGAGGGGGTTTGTCACTTTTAGTTTCTTGCCCCGTTTTATAAAAGAAAAATAACAAAGAGATTTTACACTTTTTTATCATTTAAAAAAAAATAGTTTTTCCAAATTAGTTGCATTTTTCAACGCTTTTCCCCATATCCAATCTTCCCGAATACGCATATCTGATTCTTGTCTTTCGAGGCGGGATACGTAGGCAGCCCACATAGGGTCCGGTCTTCCTAGTGAGTCTCAAATTCTTGGCTTCGGGGGTCATAGCCAAATCTTGCATGTCTAGCCAATTTTGGCCACATCGGCCATTTTTACAAAAATGGGGTCATTTTCGAAAAAGTGATTCATTGATCTGCATCTTAGATCCTTTAAGCCGCAATCAGGTGTCTCTTCACTTTAAGGTTGGTCTCTGTTGAATTTGCATTTATAGCCACTTCTGGCCACATCGACCATTTTGCAAAATGGGGGTCATTTTTGCAAAAGTGATTTAGTAACCCGTGTCTTAAAATATTGAGTACACAAATAAGTTTCCCACTACATTAGGGCCCGTCCTTTTTGAGTTTGCATATTTAGCCACTTCTGACCATATCGGCCGTTTTCGCAAAATGGGTAAAGTAATTTTGGACCATGATTATTGGGAGTTTTGAAGTCGTGTAAGTCTTAGTGGGGTATTTCCATGTCTTAGAGGTCACCTTTGTTGGAGTTTACACTAATAGTCACCCTTGGCCACGTAGGCCATTTTGCAGAAATAGCCCAATCATGTCTTGCATGTGGCTAATAAGAAGTGTTGTGGTGTCACATAGTGTCTTGAGTCGCTAACCGTGTTCTCTCCATTCAGGTATGGACCCGCTAATTCGATCCAAAGTGTTGATGGTAGTAAAGATTCCTAGGAAGTTGGTCAAGTGGTTGAAAATGTTTTCAATGTTAGAGCAGCATAAGCTGATGGAGAAGTTAGGCACCCTCACTTCGCTTCTTGATATCACACCCCGCCCAAACTTAGTGAAGGCAATGTTGACCTACTGGGACCCGTAAAATATGGTTTTCAGATTTGGAGAGTGTGAAATGACTCCTACCTTGTCAGAAATGTCCGGTCTCACTCGTCTAAGTTACATAGGCAAAGACATGATACTTCCCCGAGATCACTCTAGGACGAGATTCCTTAGCGACCTGGGTCTAAAAGACAATAAGCATTTAGGATGCCTCAAGCAGTCCTGGAAATCTTTGGATTATGTGTTTGCTAGATTTGGACCCCATGATAGTTTTGATGTCTTTTGGGATGAGTTTTGCACAACCAAGGCAAAATGGCAAAGACGCCGCCTTGAAGCCTTCAGCCTTGCTTTGCTGGGAATATTGGTATTTCCTTTAGATGAGAGGCATATTTGCACCCGTCTGCAATCAGTGGTAATGGCGCTATTTCATGAGAAGCAACGCAAAGCCGTTACCATTGTACCGATGATCTTGACAGAGTTGTATTGAGCCCTAAGTGAGTTAGGGAAGGTGTTAGGTTTTTCTGAATGGAGCAACCTTTTGCTACAATTATGGATGATGGAGCACTTACACACCGCTTCCTTACATTGCCCCATCGACCGTGCCATGCGGGATCAAGTGGTATGAATTGAGCGTAGGATGAAGTCTCCTAAGTTTACATACCCAGTAGGCGTCATGGCTTGGATTGAGTTCCTAGGTTTGAGGACAAATGGGAATGTTTTGTGGGCCTACCTTTGACTACCTCTAGATGAGATCTTGGTAGGATGTCGCATGCAACCTTTCTTGATGTTGATAGGACTTAAGTGTGTCAGGCCCGTACACTCCCATTAGGGTGATGCGACAGTTGGGCAGGAGGCTGGAAGAGCCGCCAACTTTGAATCTTAGAAGGCATATCATGAATTTTAGCAAAAAGGTGGCTGATGAGATCAAGTACGCGTAATATTGGAACAATGCAAAGAGGATGAAGAAGAATACATTAGTAGAGGACATTGGCAGGCCCGAGTGTACTCAGGAGTACTTGATTTGGTTGCAGTCTATTCCACCAGGGGTCAACACCCCATTACCAGCACAACTTAGGGGTCGGGCAGTTCAGATAGATGATTTTGAGGAGGCTTTGGATCCAGATCCTTAGGGTAAGCTTGAGTTGATAAGGTCTCAGTTAGCAGGATTTATAGCAAATGTGGAGCAACATTGTCAGTATTTGTTTAGGGTCGGCCTTCAGGAGGCGGGGGCACACACCGGGACCTTTATTCCCAGCATTGGTGCATCTCTACGAGGCATGTTACAGAGCTTGAGCATGATAGACGCCCAAGGACCACCCCAGCCGGGAGCACCGCACTCAGGAGCAACTTGAGGAGGCTTTTTTATTTATTTATATGTTTTGAGTCTATTTTATTTTGTCATTTACTTTCTAATCTTGTCCAGTAGTACCGAGTCCGTTAGGTTGTGTCAGAGTCTGTCGTAGTATAGTTGAGTTTGTCGAGTCTTTCGTTATCATACTCCATATTTTGTATTTGAAAGATTTTTTTTAATTATAAATGAAAATTCCAATTTTTTTTTTATTTTCCATCACTTTTCCAGAACTACGCTTGGTCTGATTCATGTGGAATATGACACGTAGGCAACCTACATCGGGTTCGATCAAATCATTTTTAAAAGAAAATGGAAAGAAAATGATGTAAGCCAAGAAGTGTTAGAAAAGAAAGAAAGAAGAAGATTGAAATGAGCAAATTGGGATGATGCCATATAACCATACGACCCTTAAAGTCATTATAGAACCGTTGATTGTTGCTAGGTGCATTGCACGTAATGTGATATTATTACCTGATAAATTTCCTAACGCTAACATGTCGTCTTTGTTTTGTTCTTCTCTGTTATCTTTATTATAATATTGATAGGAAGGTGGTTTGTTGGCATTATGACGAGTCATCCATACAACACCAGATCAAAGCGTAAGACAGTCATGGCTAGCAAAGAATTGGACACAGGAGTTGTTGACCCATCGAGGGAGATTGTGGAGTCGGAATCTGAATTGAAAGAGGATGTCCAAAGGTGGAAACAACAGATGGCAGAAATGTATTAGGCTTGGATCAGGGGGCATCCTCATCCCTCACTCCCCACTAACTATACAGAAAACCCTGCTTCCATCCCACCACTGTCACAAGCCCATATTCCCACTACTGTTGATCTTTCCCCTCAACATGCACCGGGCTTTACCCCTTACCATAACTACCCTGGCACCCCGTCCCAAACCTTCCATGCACTACCAGCTAAAACAACCTCATATAACGCTCCAACATCCACTCCTGTTTTTGTAGCCCCTTCACAAGCTACCCTCTACCGATCTTCTAATGAACCTGCGTTCAAGGTTCCATATTCCCAGTACTATGGTCCAAAACCAACTTTCAAGGTCCCAGGTCCTTATTGTTAGACCTCTCACTTTGAGCTTCTTGTTGAAACCGAGAAGCCATCTAAGAACATGGAGCAAGATGCGATATTCAAGAAAGTGAAAAGTTTGGAGCAATCTTTGAGAAACACGAAAGGGATAGGAAGTAAATTAAGCATGGCTTACAAGGACTTGTGCTTATTTCCTGACGTCTAATTGCCCGCCGGGTTTATGATGCCAAAGTTTGATCTATTCGACGGACATGGGGATCTCGTATCCCACTTGAGAGGTTATTGTAGTAAGATGAGAGGCGCCGGTGGGAAAGATGAATTATTGATGGCCTATTTCAGTCAAAGTCTGACTGGGGCAGCTCTAGAATTGTACACCCGCCAAGATGCTAGCAGGTGGTACACATGGGACGATATGGCTCAGGCCTTTGCCCAGCACTTTCAGTACAATATAGACGTTGTCCCGGATCGCCTATCCTTGACAAAGGTAGAAAAGAAGCCTAGTGAAAGCTTTAGGGAATATGGGTTCAGATGGAGAGAGCAAGATGCACGAGTCAATCCTCTAATGGAAGAAGACGAGATGGTCGAGTACTTTCTTCAAGCCCTGGAGCCTACTTACTTTGACCATTTGATCTCTACCATAGGTAAACCCTTTAACGATGTGGTAAAGATGGGAGAAATGGTGGAAGAGGGACTCAAGTCAAGCAAGATCATGAGCTACTCCGCTATAAAAGCAACCACACAAGCAATCCAGAGCGGCACAGGAAGTTTGTTAGGAAAACAAAAAAGAAGGATGATGTCACCATGGTTGTCTCTAGACCATGGCGTGGCCCAGGGGTTCACCTTATCAGTACACTCAGCCTCGACCCCAACCCCAAGCCTACACCCAAGCTCCATATAATCCACCCCAACCTTATTTCCCACCGCAAGACCCCCAATACTCAGTCAGACCACCTCAATACCAAGTTCACCATGCACAGTCATACGCTCAAATCCCTCCTTACCTGCAATGGCATGCTCCAACTCCACAAAATCCCTATCCATCCCCACAGCCCTACCGAAACTCTACTGGTCCAAACTTTCGACCAAGGCCGGAGTATAGGAGAGAAAGGCAGTAGCAGAAAGAAACCATCACGCCTATGGGTGAGTCCTATGCTAGTTTGTTTCAAAGGTTAAGGCAATTGGACGTCTTGAGGCCGATTGAGGCGAAGATACCAAATCCTCCTCCAAAGAACCTTCTCTGAGGTGCACATATTGTTCTGATGCTCTAGGGCACGATACAGAGAAGTGTTGGCATTTGAAGAGGGCAATCCAAGAGCTTATTGGTACATATCAAATTATAGTCCAGAGTCCAGATGCGCCGAACATCAATCAAAATCCTTTGCCAGCCCATGTAGAGACGCATATGATTGAAATAGTTCATAAGGATGGGGAGCTCAGGAATATTTCCAAGTCCGTCATGATGATTCGTGCTAGTGAAAGTAATTTGGTTAAGGCTCCAGACTCTACCAAAGCAACACCCTTGACAGTTGAAGGGGTGACAGGGAAACTGATCAATTCGAAGCCACCGGTGTTGGTTGTGAAAGGGCCTTCGAAGGATATTGGGGCAAGTTAGGAAAAGCCAAAAGTGGTCATGCCCGGTATCCCGAGCAAGCCTGTCATAGTCGTGGAAGGGGCCCGTATTACCCCTATTATTATTAAGCCAGTAACCCAGTTGCCAATGGTTGATACAAAGACTGTCCCGTGGAATTACAAACAGGTGATAGTGACATATAAAGTGAAAGAAGTAGAGGAAGAAGTCAATGAAACCGGAGGACTGACTCATTCTGGGAGATGTTTTAGCCCAGAGGAGTTTAGGAAAGCCAAGCCATTAAAAGATAGCCAAATCTCAGTAAAGGAGCCGATCACCGAAGAAGAGGCTGAGGAATTCCTGAAAAAGATGAAAGTGCAAGACTATTCCATCGTGGAGCGGTTAAGGAAAACACCAGCTCAGATCTCTCTTTTATCTTTGTTGATACATTCATATGAACACCGCAGAGCCCTGATGAAGATTTTGAATATGGCTCATGTTCCTGATAAAATCACGATGAACCACTTGGAAAAGATTGCTAACAAGATCTTCGAAGCAAACACGATCATTTTCTCAGATGATGAACTTCCTATGGAGGGTACAGAACATAACCGATCTCTTTATATCACAATGAAGTGCGAGGATTATGTTGTTTCAAGGGTATTGGTTGATAACGGATCTAGTACAAATATTTGCCCCCTTGTCCACTCTGCAAAATTTGAAGATCGACACTAAAAGAATCCACATGAATAGTGTGTGTGTTCGAGGTTTTGACGGAGGAGGTAAAGATTCTGTTGGTGATATAATGCTCGAATTGTCGATAGGGCCAGTTGAGTTCACTATGGAGTTCCAAGTGTTAGATGTGTCTGTCTTCTATAATCTGTTGTTAGGCAGGCCTTGGATACATGCAGCTAAGGCAGTCCCGTCTTCTCTGCATCAAATGGTAAAATATGGGACAGGCAGGAAATAGTTGTGCACGGTGATGGAGACATATCTGCTTATAATGACCTGCCTGTTCCATTTATTGAAGCTGGAGATGATAAAGGGGTTTTGGTTTACCAAACTTTCAAAACGGTGTCTGTTGAGAAGATTCCCGGGGGAAAATGTATTCCAGGATCGAAGCTATCCTCCGCATTCGTCATGGTAGGAAATGAAATGTTGAAGAATGGTTTTGTACCGGGTAAAGGTCTGGGTTTATATCTACAAGGTATTGTGCATCCTGTGTGCCCACATGAAAATCTTGGTACATTTGATTTGGGATTCACGCCCACAGAGAAGGACGCGAAAGAGGCTAAAAATCGGAAACAGAAGGTGTGGTCACTCCTCAAGCCTGTTCCACACATCTCCAAGTCTTTTGTCAAGCCAGGGGCCGCAAAACGTCTAATATCATCAGTCCCGAAACCTGTGGTCGATGTTGATGAAGAGTTGATCAAGAGGTTACAGAGTCTGTTTGATGAGGTTAACATGATGGAAGTTGGGGAGGGTTCAAGTGACACAAATGTGCAGCTCGTTGGGTCAAATGTGAAGCTTAGAAATTGGGAAGCTACTTCTCTCCCCATCCGAAAGGAGTTTTGGTAGTTTGCTTTGTTTACCTTTCTGTTATCTGGGTTATTCCAGGGTTGTAATCCAGATTTTTATTTTCGCTTGTTTTGATGTTCAAACCCTTCTATCCTTTTATTATCAATGAAATGCAATTTTCCGTTTTCTGTTATTCTAATAGTGCTTTATTTTGTTTTTCTTTTGCATAGTTCTTTTTATGATGGTTCTAATGACATGACATGCATGAGGAATTTTCAGCCAAGTCTTAAAAGCCAGTCTAATCCTGAAATAATGATCCAAGAAGTAGAATATGATGAAGAAGCAACATTTGAGGAAATAAGTAAAGAACTAAAGCACTTTGAAGAAAAACCAAAGCCTAATTTGAATGAAACTGAAGCAATCAATTTAGGAGATCATGATAATGTTAGGAAAACCAAGATAAGTGTGCATCTGGAACCGCAAGTCAGGGAAGAAATAATCAAAGCATTGTTTGAGTACAAAGATGTCTTTGCATGGTCGTATGACGATATGCTGGGCTTGAGCACTGATTTGGTAGTTCATAAATTGCCAACTGATCCCGCATTCTCTCCTGTCAAGAAAAAGTTAAGAAAGTTCAAGACTGATATGAGTGTGAAGATCAAAGAAGAAATCACAAAGCAGCTTGATGCAAAGGTCATTCGGGTCACTTGATATCCCACTTGGTTTGCTAATGTTGTGCCAGTACCAAAGAAGGATGGTAAGACCAGGGTATGTGTTGATTATCGTGATCTTAATAAAGCTAGCCCAAAGGATGATTTTCCATTGCCGAACATCCACATTCTGATTGATAATTGTGCCAAGCATGAGATTGGGTCTTTTGTGGATTGCTATGCGGGATATCACCAGATCCTGATGGATGAGGAAGATGCAGAAAAGACAGCGTTCATCACACCATGGGGAACATATTGCTACCGGGTAATGCCATTTGGTTTGAAGAATGCTGGGGCAACTTATATGAGGGTGATGACTACCATATTTCATGACATGATACACAGGGAGATTGAGGTTTATATAGATAATGTGATCATAAAGTCAAAGAAGCAGTCTGACCATGTCGGGGATCCGAGAAAGTTTTTCCAAAGACTTCGCAGGTATAACCTCAAGCTCAGTCCAGCAAAATGTGCATTTGTTGTCCCGTCCGGGAAACTGTTGGGATTCGTGGTTAGTCGACACGGTATAGAGCTAGATCCATCGAAGATCAAAGCCATCTAAGAGTTACCACCGCCCAAGAATAAAACTGAGGTGATGAGCTTGCTCGGAAGGTTAAATTACATCAGCAGGTTTATTGCTCAACTCACAACGACCTGTGAGCCTATTTTTAAGTTGCTGAAGAAGAATGTTGCGGTCAAGTGAACTAACGAGTGTCAGGAAGCATTCGATAAGATTAAGAGATACCTGTCAAACCTACCGGTTTTGGTCCCGATGGAGCTTGGGAGACCGTTAATTCTCTATTTGACGGTCCTGGACAATTCTTTTGGCTGTGTACTGGGTCAACACGACATCACGGGCAAGAAAGAGCAAGCCATTTATTATCTCAGCAAGAAGTCCACTCCTTATGAGGTTAATATACTCTTCTTGAGAGGATATGTTGCGCCCTGACTTGGGTGGCACAAAAGTTGAAGCATTATCTTTCGTCCTACATTACTTACCTCATTTCTCGCATGGATCCTCTAAAGTTTATCTTTCAGAAACCTATGCCCACAGGAAGACTTGCAAAGTGGCAGATTTTGCTCATAGAGTTTGATATTATCTATGTTATCCGGACCGCGATGAAAGCTCAAGCCTTGGAAAGTAATGTATGTTGATGAAAGCTCAAGCCTTGGAAAGTGATGAAAGCCCAAGACTTGGCCGAGAACCTAGTGGATGAAGAATACGAGCCATTGAAGACTTATTTTTCTGATGAAGAAGTGATGTATGGTTGATGAGGTTGATCTTAATGAGAAGCCATGTTGGAAACTTTTCTTTGATAGTGATGCTAACTTGAAAGGTGTCGGAATAGGGGTTGTACTCATTTTTGAAACAGGACAACACTACCTTGTAACAACCCAACTTCGATTTTATTGCACTAACAACATGGTTGAGTATGAAGCATGCATTCTAGGTTTGAGGTTAGCTATAGATATAAGAGTCCAAGAAATACTGGTTCTGGGAGATTCAGATTTGTTGGTTCACCAGATTTAGGGAGAATGGGAAACTCGAGACTTAAAGCTCATACCGTATCGACAGTGTTTGCATGATCTTTGTCAACGGTTTAGGTCAGTAGAATTCAAACATATTCCCAGGATTCATAATGAGATCGTCGATGCCTTGGCTTCTCTGGCGTCTATGTTACACCATCCGGACAAGACTTACGTCGACCCTCTGCATATCCAAGTCCGTGATCAGCATGCCTATTATAATGTGGTTGAAGAGGAACTTGATGGTGAACCTTGGTTTCATAATATTAAGGAATACATCAAGTCGGGGGTATATCCGGTACGTGCCACAAGTGATCAAAAGAGAACCATTCAACGTCTGGCTAGTGAATGTTTCTTAAGCGGGGGAATCTTGTACAAGAGGACTCCAGACTTAGGACTGCTGAGGTGCATAGATGCTAAAGAAGCTTCAACTCTTATGATTCTGGAGTTTGCGGGCCACATATGAACGAGTATGTCTTGGCATAGAAGATACTTCGAGCAGGTTATTATTGGCTCACCATGGAACGAGATTGCATTAGCTTTGTTCGTAAGTGTCATCAATGCCAGGTGCACGGTGATTTGATTCATTCCCCGCCATTTGAGTTACACATAATGTCTGCACCTTGGCCTTTTGTTGCTTGGGGCATAGATGTCATTGGACCAATTGAGCCTGCAGCATCGAACGGGCATAGATTTATTCTGGTGTCCATTGATTACTTTACCAAGTGGGTCGAAGCTGTAACTTTCAAGTCTGTGACCAAGAAGGCGGTGGTAGATTTTGTTCATTCAAATATCATTTTGTCGGTTCGTAATTCCCAAGGTATTCATCACAGGCAATGCTGCTAACCTCAACAATCATTTGATGAAAGAGGTATGCCAACAGTTCAAGATTATGCATCGAAACTCTACTCCATATCGTCCTAAGGCAAACGGAGTTGTTGAGGCTGCTAACAAGAACATGAAGAAGATACTTCGCAAGATAGTGCAAGGTTCTAGGCAATGGCATGAAAATTTGCCTTTTGCTTTACTGGGTTATCGCACTACTGTTCGCACTTCAGTAGGTGCAACTCCTTATTTTCTAGTGTATGGAACTGATGCAGTTATACATGCAGAAGTTCAGATTCCATCCCTTCAGATCGTTGCAGAAGCTGAAATTGATGATGACGAGTGGGTCAAAACCAGACTGGAGCAGTTGAGTTTGATTGATGACAAAAGTTTGGCAGCAGTATGTCATGGTCAATTGTATCGGAAGAGAATGACAAAAGCATACAACATGAAGGTGCGTCCCCAGAAATTCGAAGTGGGCCAGTTGGTATTGAAGCGCATCCTTCCACATCAAACTGAAGCTAAAGGCAAGTTCGCCCCAAACTGGCAAGGGCCGTTCATTGTGACAAGAGTGTTGCCCAATGGTGCTTTGTATTTAACAGACATAGAAGGCAAATATGTAGATATGGCTATCAATTCTGATGCAGTCAAGAGGTATTATGTATGATTTCTTTGCTTATCTTCAATTGCATTTTATACTTGGCATGCTCAAAGTTGGAATGACGAAGGCATTTTATTCTGCTACCCCAAATATTTTTATCCTGTGTTACTCATTTTGAGCCTTATTTTTTTTTTTTTATACCCCTCTTTTTGAATCAGGAGTAGAGTTAGAAAATAGAAAAAAAAAGGAATTAAAAAAAAGAAAAAAAAAGAAAAGAAAAAAAAGAAAGAAAAAAAAGAAAAACAAAGAAGAAGAAAAGGAAAAAAGGCAAAAAAGACAAAACAACTTTTATGTTGGAACTACGTTTGACCTGATTCCTTTTTTAAGGATACATAGGCAGCCTTACTCTGAGGTTCGGTCCCATCAAAATAAAAATTCAAAATTTCCCAGACTCAAAGAAACTGGGGCAGAAGTTTTAGTCTTTGCAAAAGATATGATTCCAAAAGTTGTAATTTTTAACCCTTCATCTTAAATTATCTTGAGCCTTCATGCCACCCTTTCTTTCTAACCATGTCCAAAAGCCTACACTACGGTCCAAAGAAAGATCTTCTGATCAATCTTTGAGGATGCCAAGTCAAGCGAGATAGAGGTATGATTTACATCATGGGTAATACTTTGTTCATGGGCACAAGGAAAAATGAATAAATGAGAGAGTCTTATTGGTAAAAACCCTCACGGGCACCGTAAGGCGATGGTGAGCTAAGAAAAAATTTAAAATGAGAGAGTCTTATTGGTGAAAACCCTCGCGGGGACCGTAAGGTGACGGTGAGTTGAGAGATGAACAAATGAGAGAGGCTTGTTGGTGAAAACCTTTCGGGGCACTACAAGTCGAAAGAGGTTTGTGACTTTATAGAGAAATTGGATCATTGGAAGCCCGACTTTTGAAGTATGAAGACATGACATGAACTGAAAATGTGATTGGTTGGATGGGTTAGGCTTATCAATCCGAAATTTATGTCATGATCATTGGAGCCAGTTGCTTTACTCAGATAAGTCTCTTGTCCGTTCTTTTTCAAATAGTCATCTTTGTTCGAAATTTCCCCTTTATTCCTAATTGTCAAAGTCATTTAGCTTTGTTTCTTTGGGGTCTATTTTTCTGAGTCTCTATCAAGTTAGTCTTTGTTGAACAAGCAAGAAAGGACTTCAAAGCCTACTACCTGCTTCTTGATTGCACAAGGCAAAGTTAGGCCAAAAGCACATCGCAAGTGACATGAATTGGAAGGAGGAATGTGGTGGTGACTAAAGTTCAGGTGATCAAGTGAATCTTGAATTTCGAGGAAATGCAAATGTTCAACAATTGTCAGAATGAAATGCTAACAACAAGTGAGCCTAAGGAATTCGGGCCATTCAGATTTTTTTGTGGTCAAGATTCGACCAGGAGGTCAAACAATTCATTGTTAGCCCGAGGCAGCTAATCAGAATGAACCATGGCGGTGGCAGAAGCGGACACCTTCAGCAATGATGCCACAAACTAACCACCACATTTTCAAACTCACAAATTTCCTTTGATTAAAACAGGGGAAGGAAATTTGGTCATTCGCGTGGATCCTTCATGAGGAAAGTATGGTTCAGGGGCAAGGAATTTTGTTCTGTCTGCAGGGATCCTCCAGGATGAGAGCATGGATCAGGTAAAATCGTTTTCAAGTTTTCAGGACCCTCATGGATAATGGGATTAGTTTTCAAGTTTTTAGGACCCTCCTGGATAATGGGATTAGTTTTCAAGTTTTCAGGACCCTCATAGATAATGGGATTAGTTTTCAAGTATTCAGGACACTCCTGGATAATGGGATTAGTTTTCAAGTTTTCAGAACCCTCCTCGATAATGGGATTAGTTTTCAAGTTTTCAGGGCCCTCCTGGATAATGGGATTAGTCTTCAACTTTTCAGGACCCTCCTGGATAATAGGATTAGTTTTCAACTTTTCAGGACCCTCCTGGATAATGGGATTAGTTTTCAAGTTTTTAGGACCCTCCTGGATAATGGGATTAGTTTTCAAGTTTTCAGGACCCTCCTGGATAATGGGATTAGTTTTCAAATTTTAGGACCCTCCTGGATAATGAGATTAGTTTTCACGTTTTCAGGACCCTCTTAGATAATGGGATTAGTTTTCATGTTTTCAAGACCCTCCTGGATAATGGGATTAGTTTTCAAGTTTCCAGGACTCTCCTAGATAATGAGATTAGTTTTCGAGTTTTTAGGACCCTCCTGGATAACGGGATTAGTTTTCGAGTTTTCAGGACCCTCCTGGATAATGGGATTAGTTTTTAACTTTTCAGGACCCTCCTGGATAATGGGATTAGTTTTTTATTTTCAGGACCCTCCTGGATAATGGGATTAGTTTTCAAGTTTTCAGGACCCTCCTGGATAATGGGATTGGTTTTCAAGTTTTCTGGACCCTCCTGGATAATGAGATTAGTTTTAAAGTTTTCAGGACCCTCCTGGATAATGAGATTAGTTTTCAAATTTTCAGGACCCTCCTGGATAATGAGATTAGTTTTTAACTTTTCAGGACCCTCCTGGATAATGGGATTAGTTTTTATATTTTCAGGACCCTCCTGGATAATGGGATTAGTTTTTAAGTTTTCAGGACCCTCCTGGATAATGGGATTAGTTTTTAAGTTTTCAGGACCCTCCTGGATAATGGGATTAGTTTTTAAATTTTCAGGACCCTTCTAGATAATGGGATTTAGGTTTTAAATTTTCAGGACTCTACAGGAAAATGTGATTTAGTTTTAATTTTTAATGACCCTCCTGAATAATGGGATCTAACTAACACTCACAAATGTTTCTGGTATAAACCGGGGCAAATAATTTGCTTTATTTTTTCTGTTTTGTTGTAATTGCATGCACCCACCTGGAAAATGAGAGAGTCCATTTTGAGAAGTCTTTTCAAATTTATTTTAAATCTCAAGTCAGTAGCAGGCGCCCACCTAGAGAACGAGGGAATTCTTTTCAGAGTTATTTCAAAGTTCAAGTTAGTAGTAGGCGCCCACCTGGAGAACGAGGGAATTTATTTCAGAGTTGTTTCAAAGTTCAAGTTAGTAAAATGCGCTTACCTGGAGAATGAGGGAAGTCATTTCACAATCTAGTTTTTAAATTCAAGTTGGAGAGGCATCAGGAGCCCGCCTAAAGAACAGGGTCAACTTTCAATTTTCAAGTTCAAGAGGCATCAGGAGCCCGCCTGAAGAACAAGATCAACTTTTAATTTTCAAGTCAGAGAGGCATCAGGAGCCCGCCTGAAGAACATGGTCAATTTTCAATTATCAGGTTCAAGAGGTATCAGGTGTCCGCCTGAAGAACAGGGTCAATTTTTAATTTTCAAGTTCCTGAGGTATCAGGAGCCCACCTGAAGAACAAAGTCAACTTTCAAGTTCAAGTTAGAGAAGCATCAGGAGCCTGCATGAAGAATAAGATCAATTTTCAGTTTTCAGATTCAAGTCAAAGACAGCAGGATCCTGCCTGGAGAATATGGGCAATATTTAGTTCAAATTAGAAGTAGCACGAGCCCACCTGAAAAACTAGGTTTGCAAGCTCAAGCCTATTCAAATTTCATATTTATTTCAAGTCGAAGCAGCAAGAGCCCGCCTGAAAAACAGGGTCAACTTTTAGTTTTCTTCAAATTCAAGTCAGCAGGATGCCCACCTGAAGAATATGGTGAATTTTCAGTTTCATGTTAAAGGAGCACATGGAGATTCAAGGAAGATTCAAGACAAAGAGTAGATAGGATCTTGTATTTTTCTCTTGTTTTTGCTGTAAGTTTTGCTTTCAATTCATGATGTAATGGCAGGAGCCGCGGTCCGAAACCCTGACGACACTTCACTCGACTCTCCACGTCGGTATACTCCATCCCTGTTCCTACTTCTGAACTGCACGTGGCCTGATTCCTTTATAGCCAAGGATATTTAGGCAACTCATATACCAGGGCTTGGTCACAATCTTTTATCCATCTTTATTCTCTTTTGAACAAGTGTCGGGTCAGAAATTAATTACGTCGCTTACCTGTTTCTTTACTCAAAAATACTTCGTGTTTCCGAGCAAAGAGGGGTAGCTGGAAGCACGTAATTGTTGACCCGCACATTAATTATCTTCAATAGTCCTAGTATTTTTAGAATATTTATTTGAGTTTATTTCTATAGGATTTCACTTTAGTATTAATTTAAATTATATTTTTAAGGCACAAAAATTGAAAACATATACAAAAATAGTTTCATTTTTCTCTATTTAATTCGGGTATTAGGTATTTTTAGAAAGATATTATTTTTAACCCATTTTGATTTTTAGTATAATTCTTGAAAATACCAAAAACAATTGTTTCAACTTTAATTTTTAGTTTTATTTTAAATATAATAGTTTATTAAAATCAATTAAGAGTTATTTTATATTTTCTTATAAGTATTTTATATTGCTTTGAAAGTAAATTCAGTTTTCAACTTTTTTTTTTCTTGGCCTAATTTTGCAGAATTTTAGAGCCCAATTTAAACCTAAGCCCAAATTTAGCAACCCACTCCACAGACACGCCAACCCGATCCGCTGATCCGACCCATATCTCTTTTAATCACAGCCTTTCACCTCCCTTAATCCAATGGCCCATGTTTTATCCCACCCCAATATAAAAACAACTTTATAACCACTAACCCTAAACCTAAAAGAATACCAAACGGCGCCCATCCCCTCCTATCTCACTTCTACCGCCGCTTAGCCACTCAAACTCGCCGGAAACTCGCCGGGTTTCAGCGAGTTAACTCACATGGTCCCCTCCATGGTCCCCCATCATTATCACCCAATTCCACGCGTTTTCTTCTCATCTAACGCGCTCTTCCCAATTTGTTTGAAGAATCTGAGCCATTCGTAAATGGATGATAGTAAAATGGGGGCCGTAGGATCGAAAGATTTCGGTCCTAAGCGTCCATTTGTCTAAAATCCGTTTGCACCAAAATAATTTTCGGATTTCTTGGAGAGGAAGTAAGAGGAAGCTTCGGGGCTCTCCTATATATTGGGATTTTCTGGAGAGGATTATGGAATTAATTTTGGACAGAAAACATTGGAGGGACAGAGAGAAGAAAAGTTCTAGGGTTCTATTCAATTTTCAGATTTTTCTAAGTTTAGTTTGAATTCCAGAAAAATAAAAATACAAAAAAAAAAAAATAGTTGGATTTTAGATTCTTGTTCGAGTTTTGTTTCCATTTCAAAAAATTAAAAAATACAAAAATATTTTCAGTTTCTTCTCTTGGGTTTCCATTTCAAAACCATGGAGTTCGATGGAGACGTTGTCGAGTTGAAGCTGTCGTTCGAGGTTGAAGGTCGTGGTTCGCTGCTTCTATTTGAAGTTTCCTATTGAAGCTCGGATTTCAGTAGCTATTTTCTTCCTTTCAAGCTCTTTATCGAGCTTTCTCCTCCTTGTATTCACTTTCAGCACTAATCAAAAGCTTTGCGCGCATCGAGGTTCATCTCTTTGCTCCTTCCTATTATATTATGGTATTGATCGTAATGTGTTGTCAGTTGAGATTTTGCTAAAAATAGAAAATGTCTGCAAGTTAGTTTTGGTGTGACTACTCTGTGATGCGATTTTCTCATGAATCTTGTTGATTTTCTGTTAGTTGCAGTATGTGTAAGTGAAACTAGATTAGTGGTATGTGTGCTGAGTGAATGTCTAATTAACAGTGGATTTTTACAATCTTCATGGTTATTTTTGTTGATTACTGTCAGTTTCAGCGTGAAATGAGTGCTGGAATTTCTTTGAAATTATTCTCACTGTTGGTTTAGCTCAATCTTTCGGAATTAAGTTTCAGTTTATTGCCTAAATAAGTTAGATTGGTTTCTTGGGGTTAAAACAGTAAATTCTCTATTAAGTGAAATAGGACATTGAATTGCTTAAAACAAAATTTGAAGGAATGAAGTCCTGCAGTAAGTCATTTTAGTAATCTTAAAGGTTTTAATAGCATTTGGTTTGGTTAAGGAGTATTCAACGTTGTCAGTTTCCATGCTAAGTCTAAGTTATGTGCAGTAAACGTCAAAAATGAGATTGAATGATTATTTCTGTTCTTTGTTAAGTGCGCGCAGTTAGTCCCGATTCTATATTGTAATTTAGTAATGTGCTTTAAGTTTGAAGAAGCATGAATCAGGTCCTTTCAGCCTAATCTATGTTCGATAACTCATTATGCAATAAACCATCTGTTTTGACCTTTAAGAGTTAGTGGCTTTAAACTTTGTTCACATGCCAAGCCACCATTATTATTATATTATTTTGCTGGACCATTTACAATAGAGTTAGAACATGTTATTAATTTGGGTGATAGAGTATAATTTAGGCTTGAAAAGTGGGTTAAAGAATGTGAAACTAATAAAATTAGGGTGGTAAGAAATTTGCTAATGACTTTTCCAGTTGTTTGATTCACTCTTTTGCCCCTTTATGTTTTCGTTCCTTATTCAACAGTTTGGTTAGTTGCTTATTCATATTCATATCCTTTGAATGGTTTAAGTGTTCGTTGACCGAATGTCTATTTCTGATTTTCGTTTGTGTACACTGTTTATGTTCTTCTTTATGTGGATGATTTGAATGAATTATTGTGAATGATATTGGGCCGTGGGAATGGGGAGAGACTATCCCATTACTAATTAAATTTACTCACATACTTTAGGAACTGGGCTTGGTCTAAAAATGAATTTAAATGTTAAAAAGAAACAAAAAGAGCATACCATGAATTGTTTTTTTCAGATTTTTTTTATCTACTTCATTTCTTTGAGCGCTAGGAGTATGTTTAAGGAGACCCTACTCGGGTAGGCAAATTTTAGGTCTCGTCTTTTATTTCATTCGAGGCGAGAGGTCGTTCCCTTTAGTTTATATTCAGGGGAACGCCCCGTAGATTTTGTATATATTTTTATACGGAGTATGCTCCGTAGTGAATGTAATCGGAGGCCGTGACGGACATCGTGGGTGAACATAGTATAGATTTTTAGTATTTTCCTCTTATTTTATTTTCCTTTTATTTAGGTGGGGACAACCTCGAGCCTCTTGTGTGTTTATTTTCTTTCGCGTGTTTTTGCTTCAGTTTGAGTATCCTTTAAAGCCAACTAGATCATGTATGCAATCATGACCTTCACGGGACTTGGGGAATGCCTAACACCTTCTCCCGAGTCAAATGAACCCTCTTACTCGGAGTTTCTGGTGCAGACTATGTTTTAGAGTCTAAATGTGTTTTGAAGGAAAATTGTTATTTTTAAAAAAGAAATGGTGACCTGGCACACCGAAACCAAATGTCAGGTGGCGACTCTGAAAAATCCTTTGAAACACAATCTTTTGTCGCTTTCGAATTTGAAAACCGTTTTGAGCTTAAAAATCTTCTAATTCTATTTAAAGAGGGGTTAGTGAGGTGAGAAAAGGGGTGTGACAAGTCCAAAATCACCAACGGAGCTATTGGAACTATCGAAACTCTATTCCAGTGTCGTTTACACATAAGTCAACATCCGGTCAACCTTTTCAACTTAAGCTTTCAACCTTGAGACTAAGTGTCTCAATTCAATCCGAAACCTCTCCGGACCCGAACCAACTACCTCGAGAAGTCACATAACAACAATTAAGCAGGGAATGAATAGTAAATAGGGGAACAAAACTACAACTCTCAAAACGACCGGCTAGGTCGTTACAATTTGAAAAGAGAACGTATTGCACATCAGCAACCAATATAAGAAGGGTCGCTGGAAAACTCCAAGCTCCAACAATAAGCCAAAGAATTCTGGCCTCCCTACACATCAGCCAAAAAATAATATACCAAAAATCGAAAGACCATTCTTTTCAGCTATCTGTCTACTCTCTTAGCAGAAAATGAAAAACAATAAGCATATGAGAGAAAAGCTTAAAGTTGTTTGATTGTTAAGCCTATAACTAGGCATATAGAAAACTGTTTTCAGCTCTCTCTACTCTATTAACCTTTATTCTTATTATTCATCTTCTACTTAAATTTCCAATAGAGATTTAATATATAATAATATAACCTGGAGGTGAGGATGCAACATTGGGGTGATGGCGCAGTTGGCTAGCGCGTAGGTCTCATAGCTTCCGAGTAATCCTGAGGTCGAGAGTTCGAGCCTCTCTCACCCCATTTTATTTTCTTTTTTATCAACAGTTTACAGCTCTGTGCTCAATATAGTCTATTAGTAATGTTGATATATGTTGGAATTATTTCTTATCCACTATTTGATTTGGTGTATTAAAAATAACATACATGTATTAATTATAAATATATTAAAAATACTACTAAATAAGGGATTAATAATACCAAATCTAATACATATATTATTTTTCCTTAATATATTCTACCAAATGACCCCTAAGAGAAGAGATATGAAATGATTGTATGGGATAAAGTGCAACAAAATTAATTTCTCGAACGCCAATCTTTCATAGTGGATAAAAGTAGTTTAGTGAACCAAACAGCAAATGTGTAATTTATGATCTATTAAAAATGTTTAGGGGTCGTTTGGCAGGGTGTATAAGAATAGTGCGGAATAAGCTGAATTAGTAATGCAAGCATTAGTTATGCAGATATTATTTCTTATCTACTGTTTGGTGTGGTGTATTAAAATTATAATGCATTGCATAATTTTTAAGAAAAATAGTTGTTTACAAAAATATCCTCCATATTCTCAAGCTTTAAGGGACTTTAAGGATAATTTTATCTTTAACCAACCTAATGCATGTATTAGTAGCCTTGGTATTACTAATGCCATGGTTTTCTATGCATTACTTATACATAGGATAATACCAAGTATGTATTAGTTATACACAAGTTGAAAAAATGTACCAAACAAGGTATTAGTAATGCATAGAGCTAATACTTGCATTATTTTTTCTAATACCTCATACCAAACCACCCCTAATAGTGTTGAGATAACTCCAAACTGAAAGCGTAATTTTATCGTATAATTAACGCCCATTACATGGGAGGAGGTAGGGGTGTTTGTTGGTCGGTACGGTACGGTATTTAGACATTTCGGTTTGGTATTCGGTTTCTTAAAATTCTATACCAATACCGTACCTAATTAAATTCGGTATGGTTCGGTTTTTCTTCTTTCGGTTTATTCGGTTCGGTAACTTCGGTTTATTCGGTTTGAATACTAACTAGTGCATAGAGCCATATACTCTAATATTCTTAATTAAAGTACTCACAAATACAAAACTGAAAATGTTTGTTGACAAAAGTTTTGTCCCAAACCAGTAAATATCGACCCATAGAGAAAAAATTGTATATAAAAGAATAAATTTGAACATTAGAAATGTCTTGTTACTTATTTAGAGTTAATTGATAAACTTAGAAAATAAAGAAAAATAAAATTTTAGATTTTTTATATTTATTATCGATATTTCGGTATTTTATTTTAAAATACCAAATACTATACCTAATACTAATTTTTTTAAAAACTTAAACCAAATACCAAAATACCGAATACCAAAATTTTCGATTTCGATACGATAATTCGGTATTTACTAAATTATACAGGAGGAGGATATGATATGCTACACAAGCGAATCCGCAATTTATAACCAGAGATTGACTAATTTAGGAATTAATTAAAAAAAATGGATATGATATGAGATTATTGAATTAGTTGAATGTTAAACATCACGCTATGCAAGCGGGTTTGTGAAGTTAAAGTGCGACTACTAATTGCCTAGCGTTTAAATTAATTACTAAGGAAATGAGTTAATTAACTAGTAACAAAAATCTGATTTTTATTGGAATTAATTAGTGGGGACATGACACTTTAAAGTCTGGTCTAACTTATTATTTTAAGGAATGAGCAGCTTTGTTATCAAAAGAGAACGTATCAACTCTTATTGGTATTGGCCAATAAAAAGGGAAATGGGCCAGCTATTTGAGTATTTAAACTGCTGGCCCGTTTTGGACAATCTTAGCATTGGGCCTAATCAAGAAGAGAAATCTTTTAGCCGACAATTGCTCATTTTGAGGCAAAGGTTCAAAGGCCCAACAACCTCTTTAAACCCCGGATTTGCAATAACAGCCTGTTACTATGCTGAAGATCTGGCCTCTTTATTTTACAGCCATAGCCCCTTTTTAACAAAACATAATGGTAGGCACAGCCACTTTATAAAATAGCCACTTTAAACTCAAGTTAATAACTTAAACAAAGATGAGTTGCACCTTGTAAACCAACACCTTAAAACCTCTCACATACATCCACTAAACCAATTGTTTTTTTTTTTTTTTTGCAAATAATAACTCCTCTTTCGTCAACTCAACGTCACATACAAGAAGCAAAAATCTTAAGTTTGCATGTTTCGAATCCATACCGTATTAATAATTAAACAACCTTTAACGGACTAAACATGAAATATTTGTAACTTCAAATCCTCAACCAGATACACGGGAATACAACCTCAACTATAAATGTAATGGAGAGCATGATGTTCCAACTAACTTTAAGAGATTTACATCCTTAAACAAATGCAACATTCATTTTTAGGAAAACTTCAAATGTGTCATACTCCAACAGTTCAAAAACGAGTTCACATCTTCATTAATGTGAAAGAATCTGCAATACAAGGTTAAAGAGTTACCTGAGTCGCAGAATTATAAAAAATACAGCAGTGAAATGAACAGAAACAACAGCAGAAACAACACATAAAACCAATAAGGATGCTTGAAACTATTAGCTAAATAACTTCACAAATTGTCTAAGGGGTCTTTCTATTTTTCTCAAAGGTTTTGCACTCTAAGAAACACTCACAAAGCTCATAATTTTCAGCTTACTATTAGTATTCAACTGCTGATTTTTCTCAAAGATATGTGTTTTCTAGAGTGTAAAAGATATCTTGTAAGTGTCATAGAGTGTGTCTATCAAGTGTGGGAAGAACAACCTCTTAAGTAGGCAAAGAAAGTTATTTTTTAGACAGATTTTGGTTCCCCCAAAATCTGTCCAAAAAGGAATGACTTTGTATGCTAAATATTGTTCAAAGGTTGTCCAAAAGGTGAAAGGACTACCTGAAAATCTGTTGTAGTAGAAGCAAGAAAGAAAAGAGTCATTTCAGCTACCCTACTAATAAAACGTAGGCTACTAGTACCCTAATTTATGATAAAATTACCTAAACTTCAGGTTTTACAATATTAGTACCAACCTGTATAATTCAAAACAAATCAAGAAACAAGTAACTAGAATTGATTAAATTGATAAGGCAAACATACTTGGATTGCAACTAAAATGAGCATTCAAACGAACTAGATTAAAACCACTTCAACTTATGCAAATTAATGTAGAGCGACTGAAACTATAACCTATTGCACTAAACAGATTCAAACATAGCATCGCTGCACTATCGGACAACAATTAATAGCAACAAACGACTAACGATTAGACAATATGACTATTTCAAAATACACTAATGCAGTTAAACGAATCAGCAATGACCAAAACGAGCGAAGAAATCAAACGAAACCTAAACCTAAATCGCAAAAACAAAAACAGAAGAGGAATAAAAGAAAATAAAAAGAAAGAGAGGTAGGGTTTTACCACACGAGGGAAAGTTGATGCCAAATCGAGCAACGAAGAGATGCCGGGGACCTCGAACAACAGCTCTCCGACCTTGGAAAACTCGTTTCATTTTGGTAGACGCTAACTTCAATGAATTCGGCATCCTACCAAAAGGAAATGGGTTTCCTTAGGTCGAATGTATTTTAAAAAAGAGGGCTAATGTGGTTTAGGGGCAACAGTGATAGTGGTGGCCGGAGGTCGGCTGTGGGGTGGTGGCAGTGTGGAACAAGAAGATCATTGTTGAAAAGGAAACTATTGAGCCAGACAGGTATCATGCCGGTCATGTGTACTTCTACCCATCATGGTTGGTAGACGATATAGCAGGAGATGTCAAGCTGGGAGTCAATCTGAAGAACATAATCATAGATGCTGCTGCTGAGGCACATGTCAAGTATAGGAGGCTACGCTAAAGGGTTTTTGAGTCTGAAGTTAGACATCTGGAACAACATAAAGTGGACATGGAGGCAATTAATGAATGGAAGGAAATCGCTACTAAGTCCACCGAGAGATTGGAATATCTAGAACAAGGATTGATGGAGCTTGAGAGAAAGATGAGAAAGAGGCTTGCGGATTGTCAAAACACGGATGGCCGTGAAGGAGGGCATCTAGCAAAGGCTTATTTATTATTGGATATGCGCGACTTGGGGAACTTGATTGATGGAGTCAAAAGAGCCAAGTACGGAGAAGGCTCTTCAGGGACCAAGTAGACTAGGAAATGATATTCTTTACTGCTTTCTAGTTTAGCTTTAGATTTCGATTGTAATAAGGCTAAATGCCATTAGTAATTTTTATTATTGTCGATTTAGTAAAGGTTTGACTCATTTTTTTTCCATTAATGAAATGACGCAAATGTTGGCATCAATATTCTCCAAGTCTATGTGTCGCTTAGGCCTACCTCGGGCACAATGAAGTCTCCAATTTAGGACGCGAATTATTGCATGACTGTTCAAAACATGTTCTAATACCGCATGCATTATTTCAATATTTCTTACTAACTTGGCTACCTTTTGTTTTGTTTTTCTTTTGTTTTCATTATTCCCATTCCCCAAGGTTGGTTTGTACATACTTGCATTGTCAGCATATCACACTAGATCTAGAGGTCCTCCACCACCTCCTCTACCAAGCGATCCTAAAGGCAAAAGCAAAGGAAAAGGTAAAAAGGATGATTTGAGTGGTATCAGGAAAGACAATGCCACCCTGGCAGAAAATGTCGAAACTTCGGATGGCCAAAGTACTCCGACACTGAATGAACTAGTCTTACGTCTGGAATAGAAAATCCTGGAGCTACAAGGAGAACTTGAGCAGGTCTGAAACTTGGCAAATCTTTCTCTCACCCTCAATGTCCCTCATATTAACCAGCAAAATCCAACTACCCAAAACCAAGCACCACCACAAAACACACAAAACCAAAATCCACCGCCAAATCCTTCTGCACCACACCAGTAACCTATACCTCCTCAAAACCTTAACCCTCTACCAGCACCTACTCCTCAACAACACCACTATCATCCAACTCAATACCCATAAACTACCACTTATCACACTCCCCATAATGCATCACAACCCACTCCGATCCCCAAAATTCAACTAATGACCACCCTTATGCCCAAATTCCCGGAGTTCATCAAAGTAATCCCATATACGTGGAAACTTTACCCCACACCCTGCAACAAACTCTATACATACCTAAATCAACCGAGAAAGACTTGCTCATTAAGAACATGGCGGAAGAACTCAAGAAGCTCACTGGTAGAGTTCAGAGTGTCAAAGGTGTTAAAGGCATTGAAGGTTTAAACTATTAGGACTTGTGCATTCAGCCAGATGTGGAACCGCCAGAGGGTTACAAACCTCCCAAATTCGAAATATTCGATGGAATTGGTAATCCAAAAATACATGTGAGGACATATTGTGACAAACTTATAGGAGTGGGCAAAGATGAACGAATCCGTATGAAATTGTTCATGCGAAGCCTCACAGGAGATGCGTTGTCTTGGTATATCAGTCAGTACCCGAAGAAGTAGGTTAATTGGGTAAGCATGGCGTCAGATTTTATGGGCAGATTCAGGTTCAACACAGAAAATGCGCCAGACGTTTTCTACATTCAAAACCTCAAGAAGAAACCAACAGAAACCTTTCACGAATATACTACTCGGTGGAGATCTGAAGCCGCTAAAGTAAGGCCGACACTTGAAGAAGAACAAATGAATAATTTCTTCGTCAGAGCTCAAGACCTGCAGTACTATGAAAGGCTTATGGTTATTGAAAACCACAAATTCTCCGACATTATCAAGCTGGGAGAAAGAATAGAAGAAGGGATTAAGAGTGGGATGGTGAAATATTTCGAGGCACTGCAAGCCACGAATAAAGCATTACAATCGGGAGGTATTTCGAAGAAGAAAGAAGTGGGAGTTGTAATGGTGGCCCAGGGTCCTAAGTCTCCTCTCACATACCAAACACCTCCACCTACATACTAAACGCGTCCACCCATATACCAGCCTTCACCCCCCAGATACCAACAACCTGCTACCACCTACCATGCCTATAATACCCAACCCACATATTACCACTCACCACCATCTGCCTACCTAAACTACCAAAAACCACGACCAAACTTCGACCGCAGACCACCTAGACAATACACCCCAATTGCTGAACCCATAGACCAACTATACGAGAGACTGAAAGCTGTTGGTTATGTCACTCCTATTTCTGCCGTTGCTATGGAGAATTCTTTTCAGTGGATTAACCCCAACAAAACATGTGCCTATCATTCAGGCATGAAGGGTCATGCCATTGATGAGTGTCGCACACTGAAAGACAAGATTCAAACATTGATCGACACTAAAGTCATACATGCAAAGGAAGTTGCACCAAATGTTCGTAACAATCCTCTCCCGGATCACAGAGCTAAGAGAGTGAATGTGATTTATACCGACGAGGAATGGGATCTAGAGGGGTCAATTGGACTCATTCGGGAGGGGGACGATCCTAAAACGTCTCCGGTCACCCTCACACCTATGGTGGTACAATCCTAAGCACCGTTTGAAGTCGAGGTAACTACACCCTTCACTATGATGGTAGCCCACACACCATCTTACAAGTCTGATACTATCCCATGGGATTATGTTGCGGAAGCAAGGAGAAAAGGAAAAACAAAAATGAAGGAAACCGGTGCGGCGCAAGGCATGACTAGAACTGGCAGAGTTTATACACCTGAGCACCTGGGAGGAACAAGCAAAAAAGCTGCATCTAAGCCACATGTTGTTGAGACTGGCCTTGATGACCTTTGGAGAAAGGTACTAGCAAGGGAATACTCTATTGTCGATCATCCGAATAAAACTCCCGCTCAGATATCCATCCTGTCATTGCTGCAAAACTCCGAGACACACAGGAATGCCTTGATGAAAGTGCTGAGTGAAGCTTATATACCCACCAACATACTAGTGGGGAGATGGCCAACATGGTCGGGCAGGTACTGGAGAGCCACAAAATCACCTTTCATGAGGATGAATTACCACCAGAATGACTAAGTCACAATAGGGCACTACACATCACAGTGCAATTTGAGGATAAGTTCATCGCCAGGGTCCTGATAGATGGGGGTTCAAGTCTCAATATATGCCCACTGGCTACTCTAAAACGGTTGGGTAAAGGCATGCACGAGATACAGATGGAAAGTATGAATGTAAAGGTGTTTGATGGATCCCAAAGAGCCACAATCGGAGAAATCAACCTCAGCCTACAGATGGGCCCAATCTGGTTTGATGTTGAGTTTCAAGTGCTGGATATATCTGCTACCTATAATCTATTGTTGGGACGGCCCTGGATACATGCCGCTGGGGCAGTGTCTTCTACTCTGCATTAGGTTGTGAAGTTTGAGTGGAACCATCAGGATGTGATTATCCATGGAGATGGAAGTAACCCCATCTACACCAATCAGACCGTTCCAGTCATAGAGAATATGAAGAAGCTGGGTGGAGAAACGTACTATCGCATTGAGCGAGTCAACGCAATTGAAAAGAATTGATGGTGGAGTAACAAGATAGAAAGCATATTACTATGGACAGGATATGAACCTGGCAAGGATCTCGGCAAAAACCTCCAAGGGATAACCAAACCTGTACAACCGCATCGTCATGGCACAACTTTTGGGCTCGGATATGAATATACTTGGTAAGAGTACCAGGATTGGTCACCTCCATGGTGTGGTCCTTATTATCCACTGGAACAACTAGTACTACCTCTGCACCAGACATTTCTTCAAACTGACATGATGTGGGGATCTGAGGAACATGAAGTCTTAGCTGGCATGAGGAAACTGTTTTTGGATGAAGAATATATGGATTGCAGTGCGATAGTTGAGGAGGAGGAGGAAGACCTTACTATTCAGACCGTAGGGAAAGGAGCTGTTCTCAAGAACTGGACTGCTGCACCATCCCAGGCCTGTCGAGTTCCTGGGTAGCCTGGCAATTAACATCAATTATGTTTTTTTCCAAAATAATTTTTGAGCATTTTAGACATTTTTAGTATTTTGTTTTGAAATAATTGCTCGAGTCATCGAGCCGCACTTGTTGACGTTTCCAAATTTTATTAATGCATTTCTACCTTTCACATTTATTATTATTCTCTACATTTTCTTCCTCTCTTTACAGCATTATTATTACCTATCCTGATGAACTTACAACTGTGACATGTAATAAGATAACGAAACATAAGGATAGTGATTCGGAGGATCTGGAAGATGATACAATACCTGAGGAAATCGTTAGAGATGTGGAAAACTTTGAAAGCAAACTAAAGTTTAATTTGGATGAAATTGAGGCAATTAACTTAGGGGATTTTGAAACAGTCAAGGAAGCACGTATAAGCATTCACCTATCGCCGTCAGAGAAGGAAGAGTACGTCAGATTCCTAAAGGAATATTGAGATATCTTTGCATGGTCCTATGACGATATGACTGGTTTGAGAACATCCATAGTGGCTCACAAGCTACCCACTAATCCTACATGTCCACCGGTAAAACAGAAGCTCAGAAAGTTCAAGCCGGATATGAGTTTGAAGATAAAAGAGGAAGTCACTAAGCAGATCAAAGCCAAGGTTCTTAGAGTGGTTGAATACCCGACTTGGTCGGCCAACATTGTGCTAGTTCCGAAGAAAGATGGGAAAGTCAAAGTATGTGTTGATTACCGAGATCTAAACAGGGCAAGTTCCAAAGATGATTTCCCGCTACCCAATATACACATACCGATCGACAATTGTGCCAAGCATAAACTCCAATCCTTTGTGGATTGCTTCGCGGGATATTATTAGATCTGGATAGATGAAGAGGATGCTAAAAAGACATCCTTTATCACACCATGGGGAATATACTTCTACAAAATGATGCCATTTGGTTTGAAGAATGCTGGAGCCACCTACATGAGAGCCATGACAACCATTTTCCACGACATGATACACAAGAAAATAGAGGTGTACGTGGATGACGTTATCATCGAATCCAAAAAAGTACAGATCACATAGCAGACTTGAAGAAATTCTTTGATCGGCTTTGAAGGTACAATCTGAAACTGAATCCTGTAAAATGTGCCTTCGGAGTCCCTGCTGGAAAATTGTTAGGATTCATCGTCAGTCGCTGAGGGATTGAACTAGACCCATCAAAAGTCAAAGCTATCCAAGACTTTCCACCTCCAAAGAATAAGAAAGATGTGATGAGCTTTTTAGGGCACCTCAATTACATCAGCCGTTTCATAGCACAATCAACCGTGATATGTGAGTCGATCTTTAGGATGCTGAGGAAAGATGATGCAACAAGATGGACTGAAGAATGCCAGAAAGACTTCAACAAAATCAAGGAGCATTTATCTAAATCGCCCGTTCTGGTCCCACCAGAACCAAGAAGACCTCTGTTGCTTTATTTGTCCGTATTGGATGGAGCTTTTGGCTGCGTTCTGGGACAACATGATGAGACTGGAATAAAGAAGCAGGTGATATATTATCTGACCAAGAAATTCACACCCTACGAAGCCCGGTACTTTTTGCTGGAACGTACCTTCTGTGCTTTGACATGGACAGCTCAGAAGTTGAGGCATTATTTCTGTGCATACACTACATATCTCATATCAAGGATGGACCCACTAAAATATATTTTTCAGATACCCATGCCTACGGGTAAGCTAGAAAAGTGGAAAATATTGCTGAGTGAGTTCGATATCGTCTATGTAACTTTAAAGGCGATCGAAGGGTAAGCATTGGCGGATCATCTAGCAGAAAATCCTGTAGACGGAGAATACGAACCATTGAAAATGTATTTTCCGATGAGGAGGTGTCATTCGTGGGAGAAGATATCACCGAAGCATATGATGGTTTGAGAATGTTCTTCGACGGAGCAGCAAACTTCAAAGGAGTAGGTATTGGAGCTGTCCTGGTATCAGAGACCGGCCAACACTATTCGGTGTCCGTAAAACTCAGGTTTCCATGCACCAACAATATGGCGGAGTATGAGGCCTGCATTTTGGGACTCCGGTTGGCCATTGACATGAATGTTTAGGAGCTCCTGGTAATCAGAGATTCATTCCTTTTGGTGCACCAGATTTTAGGAGAATGGGCCACAAAGAACACCAAAATATTGCCATATTTACATTAAGTACAAGAGCTGATCAAGAGATTCACAAAGATAGAATTCAAACATGTTCCAAGAATTCAGAATAAGTTTGCAGATGCATTAGCCACATTATCTTTCATGATACAACACCCAGAGAAGAATTTCATCGATCCTATCCCAATAGGAATTCATAAGAAGATAGCTTATTGTGCTCGTGTTGAAGAAGAGATTGACGGAAATCTGTGGTTCCATGACATCAAGGAATACTTGGCAAATAGAGAATATCTAAAGCACGCTACCCATACTTAGAAGCGCACACTTCGAAGGTTAGCTAACCATTTCTTTCAAAGTGGAGGAATTTTGTATAGAAAGACTCCAGACCTGGGATTATTACGGTGTGTCGACGCCAAGGAGGCATTCAGATTACTCAAGGAAATACTTGCCGGAACCTGCGGGCCGCACGTGAATGGGTTCACCTTAGCCAAAAAGATGCTAAGAGTGGGGTATTTCTGGATGATTATGGAAACAGACTGCATCAAGTATGTTCAGATGTGCCATCAATTCCAAATATATGCTGACATGATACGGGTACCACCCAATGAACTCAATGCAACAAGTTCACCTTGGCCTTTCTCGGCTTGGGGTATGGATGTCATCGGCCTGATCGCGCCTGCCGCTTCGAATGGCCATAGATTCATTCTAGTGTCCATAGACTATTTCACAAAATGGGTTAAAGCCGCATCTTACAAAGTTGTAACTAAGAAGGCCATAGTAGATTTTGTTTAGGACCGCATTGTTTGTCGGTTCGGAGTACCAGAGTCAATCATCACCAATAACGCCGCCAATCTCAACAGTGATCTGATGAAGGCCATGTGTGAAACCTTCAAGATCAAGAATAAGAACTCCACAGCATACAGGACGCAAATAAACGGAGCCGTAGAAGCTGCCAACAAGAACATCAAGAAGATACTGAGGAAAATGGTAGATAATTACAAACAATAGCACGAGAAGCTGCCATTTGCTCTGCTCGGGTATCGTACCACGGTTAACACATCAACTGGGGCAATTCCCTACTTATTGGTTTATGGTTTCAAAGCGGTTATTCCTGCCAAAGTAGAGATCCCTTCTTTAAGAATTATACAAGAAGCTGAGCTCAGCGATGCAGAATGGGTACAGAGCCAATACGAGCAACTAGCTCTCATTGATGGAAAGAGAATGCATGCAATATGTCACGGTCAAATCTACCAAAACAGAATGGCAAGAGCTTTCAACAAAAAGGTCAGACCAAGGCAATTCACACTGGGGCAATTGGTGCTAAAGCAAATCTTCACGCATCAGGATGAAGCCAAGGGGAAGTTCTCACCCAATTGGCAAGGTCCCTACATGGTTCATCGAGTACTAACAGGAGGAGTACTTATACTTGCAGAAATGGACGGAGAGATTTGGCCAAAACCTATCAACTCAGACGTAGTTAAGAGATACTATGTTTAGGATTGTTTACATTTCTGCATTTGATGTAACTGAACTACGTTTGACCTGATTCTTGTTTAAGAGGGGATACGTAGGCAGCCCTGTGGGTTCGGTCACATCTTAATAAAATCTTCATTTTCCCATGATCTGAAACTGGGGCAAGATCGCAAGTTCAGCCAACTTTGTCATATGTGGAACAACCAAAAAGCATTGTCAGAAGTATACATTTAAACAGGGGCAGAATTTTGAGGAGGACCCTCAAAATTCTAAAGCAAGGAGGTTGCAATGTCTCTAAATAAGTCACAGTCACCGGTTCATCTAAATTATTTGATATCACATACTGCAATACATTTCAAACAACTATAATTTTTGCAAATAATTTGTCAAATGCACATATATTATTCAAAAAATTTGTTTTTATGACAGCCAGACGTTACCCAGGGTAACTCAAACAGGATCTCAAGACAAGAGTGAAGGCAAATCAAAGAGTCAAGAGCACGAACCGACCTTCCCCCCCGCAAAACTTACAATTTTTCTTTGAATGCATGCACAATAAAATAGCAATATTCACAAATACATACGCACATCACTACCTTCATAACGACAAGTTACTAAACGCAAACACATCCAGCTAAGAAATACTTCACTCTCTCACCGTCACTCATCGCTTTTCTTGCATAAGGCTAAGCATTGCCTTTCCTTTGCATGAGACTAAGCCTTGTATCCCTTCCTTTGAATAAGACTAAGCACTGTCTCCACTTCTTGCATGAGGCTAAGCATCACCTCTGTAATTGCATAAGGCTAAGCACTGCCTTTTCCTTGCATGAGACTAAGCATTGTCTCCCTTTGTTGCATGAGGCTAAGCATTGCCTCTATAATTGCATAAGGCCAAGCACTGCCTTTACCTGCATGAGACTAAGCATTGTCTCCCTTTCTTGCATCAGGCTAAGCATTGCCTCTGTAATTGCATAAGGCTAAGCACTGCATGAGACTAAGACTTGTCTCCCTTCCTTTGCATGAGACTAAGCATTGTCTCCACTTCTTGCGTGTGGCTAAGCATTGCCTCTGTAATTTCCTAAAGATAAGCACTGCCTTTCCTTGCATGAGACTAAGCATTGTCTCCCTTCTTTACATAAGGCTAAGTACTGTCTCTCTTCCTTGTATAAGGCTAAGCACTACCTTTCCTTGCATAAGGCTAAGCACTGCCTTTCCTCGTACGAGACTAAGCGTTGTCTCTGTTTCCTGCATAAGGCTAAGCATTGCCTTTCTTGGCATAGGACTAAATATTGTCTCCACACACTGCATAAGGCTAAGCACTGCCTTTCCTTGCGTGAGACTAAGCACTGTCTCCATTCTCTGCATAAGGCTAAGCACTGCCTTTTCTTGCATGAGAATAAGCATTGTCTCCCTTCTTCGCATCGGGCTAAACACTGCCCTCATCTCATACAAGACTAAGCCTTGTATTGTCCCGTCCTCGCATATAACCAAGCATCACCTGTTTCTTTTATCAAATGATCGATACCGCCATATCTCTAATCAGCATAGGGCAACACCTTCATTAATCCAAATTTTGATAAATATATTAACACTTCTTTTTAAACCCGTTTAATTAATTATTTCTGTTTAATTAATTATTTGCAGAGGAAAAATCCATAATGAAATTAAAACCATCAAACTCACAGAATTAACATAAATATACAGGTAACATTCACATCAAATCGTCATATAAAAATAAATTCAATAAATGAATTGAGGCATGGCAAACAGATGATGAAATAAATGCCAACAATTATCCAATTTACTACACAATATACCCAAGACTTTAAATCAATAAATTTTGCACATATAGCCCGAGTACGTACTCGTCACCTCGCGTACACGTCTTTTCACATTTCACAAATGGCACATAAGACTCGATGCCTAAGGGGTAATTCCCCCACTCAAGGTTAGGCAAGACACTTACCTTTTTGAAGTTATACCGATATTCCAAAATTGCCTTCTTGCTTGAATTGATCTTCGGAACGCTCAAATTTATCCAAATTAATTGTATAACTTCATTAAGATTCATCGGAAATAATTTCGGATAATAAAACATCGACTTAGAAATTTATCCTAAAAAGTCAACAAGAGTCAACGCTGGCCCGCCTCTCGGAACCCGACATAATGTTTACGAAATCCGAACACCCATTCTGATATGAGTTCAATCACACCAATTCTATGAATTCCAATAACAAATCGTCCTCCAAATCTTCAACTTCCATTTTTGAAAAGTTCTTACAAAACTTACCATTTCCTCCATTAAAATCGAATTAAACGATGAATATAACCATAGATTCATGAAATATAATCACTTTCGGATATAGAACACTTACCAAAGTCAAAGTATTGAAGAACTCCTCCAAAATCGCCCAAACACCGAGCTCCAAAATCCCAATCGACAATGGCAAAATGACCAATTTTAGTCCTTAATGTTTCTGTCCAGAACCGCTTCTGCGGAAAGAATTTCGCATTTGCGGTCTTGCTTTTGCGGGACAAAATGCGCTTCTGTGATGATCACTGCCACAAAGATCGCACCTGCGGAGCAATTTTCGCTTCTGCGAGCGCAGTTGTGCAACATTTTCGTTGCTGCGCTGCCTCGTCGCTTCTGCGTAGAAAACATCGCACCTGCGATTGTGCAAGTGCGGAAGTCTGTCCGCATCTGAGACCTTTCTCCAGTTCTACCCAGGTCGCTTCTTCGATCAAGATTCCGCAGAAGCGATTACACCAGCAAGTTCAAATTTCCAGCAGTCTTTTTCAAGTCCAAATTGTTCCGTTAGCCCTCCGGAATTCACCCGAGGCCCTCGGGACCTTAACCAAATATACCAACATGTACCAAAATACAATACGAACTTAGTCGAGGATTCAAACCACGTCAAACAATGCCGAAATTACGAATCGCGCATCAGAATGATTTATGAGTTTTCAAATCTTCCAACTTCTATATTTTGCATCGAAACATATCAAATCAATCCAGAATGACTTCAAATTTTGCACACAAGTCATAAATGATGTAATGGAGTTGTTACAATTTCCGGAATCGAAAGCCGACCTCGTTATCAAAAATTCAACCTTCGGTCGATCTTTCCAAAAATCTTTTATTTTTCAACTTTCGCCAAAATGCGTCGAATTGTCCTACGGACATCCAAATAAAAATCCGGACATACGGCTAAGTACGAAATCACCATACGAAGCTATTGACATCATCAAAATTCCATTCCAGGGTCGTTTGCTCAAAAGACAACTCTCTAGTCAACTATTTCCATTTAAGCTTCAATAAATGAGCATTTCGCTTTCAATTTAATTACGAACCTTCCAAAAACTAACCTCGACTGCACACACGAGTCATAATACATATTACATTGCTCGGGACCTTAAGTCTCTGAACGGGGCCTTAATTCGTAAAATGACAAGTCGAGTCGTTACATTCTCTACCTCTTAAACAACTGTTCGTCCTGGAACGTGCCACGAATCTTTCTGAGGACATTAAATTACTGAGTGTATTCTTACACACATACTCGTGGGTGATTCTACGTCCCGCAATTTAACATGGGTACGGCAACACCATCTCAGTTGAGATTATTTCTTTTATCCATATGAATAAGGTTTAAAGCCAATTTCTTACTCTCCAATCAATTTCAAATGCCAGATTTTTCATATTAACACAGCGTGTTAGTCTCAACCGGCTGTAGGAATTTTGTGCCCACACACATATTATACGTATGCCCATAACCACATCTTTGATCATAATAGATGTTCATAATTAATTCCAGCATCATCAATTAACCTCATATTAACCAAAATCTCATTTCAATTTTTCGTAATATTGACAGCAACACGCGAGGCATGAATACCTCATAATTATTTACCCGAATTAATGAGTCACATTTAACGCCACCTGGGCACCCACTTTATAGGCTAAAACTCAATGTTTACCGCATGAATATGGCTAAATATGCACAAAAATATATACAAGAATTATCAAATAAGCCTAACATGCATGACTCCTTATTAATACTATAGTACAAATTTTAATTTCACAAAAAGGAGAATTTAAACTCATAAAATTTTTCACCACACGGACCTCGTCCTTACATAACTTTCACAGCAGCTCGTAGCCCAGTTTAAATATTTCACCTCATATAAAAATGCGAGGATCTCGTCCTCAACTCCAAATCACAAGTATTTTGCACATTGTGCCAACTGAAATTTTCAATTTCCTTTCTTTCTTCTTTCCAATAAATTCCGTAAATAAATTCACAACACATAATGAACCCTCATACTAATAGGGCATATAATTCAGAAAATTGAGATCAACTATTCCGAAATCACATCAAAACCCACTGTAGTGAGTAATATAGTCACTTTTGGACTTATAGCCCTCAGTAGTGTATAAAATAAAATGATAGACACGGGCTAACATCTTCAAATCTCCCAACAGGGATAAAAATGGGAGTGGAGTACAAATTCACTAATCCACCATATTTAAGGAGCATGAAAGGAGTTTCTCACCTCGATAATCAAAATCGAATCAAAATAAGAATGGTGCTCCTTTTATTATAATTTAAATGATACCTATAACTACACCATCTGGTGTATCGGCCTCAGCCAATTCATAGAAACAATAACAACGGGTCGGGCCTCCACCTCTTAGGCGCCCTCTACCCGCCTGTCATCTACCCCTAACTGGATATGCACGTGGAGTATTAACTGGAATAAAGCTTGTAGCCTGAGTGTTGTGATAAAATCCACCCCTTCCAAGTCTGGGATAATTTCTCTTAACGTGTCTAGTATCACCACTCTCATAACAACCCCTCTGCGGGTGCGGTTGCTCATACTGAATCTCTGCTGGATAACTGAAATAACCACTGTAAGAACCCCGTGCCGGTGGTACACTAAAAGTATTAACTGAAGTACTACGAGTATTCTGAATTGCGGATAGGGCTGACCGACTGCCCGAGCCTCCGCCATGATGAGTCATAGTTGAAGAGTAGAATCCACTAAATCCTCCAGAGGTCTGAGACCTTTTGGCCTTCTTAGCCTCCTTCTCCTCACTTCGAACACGTTCTAACATCCTCATAATCTCTACTACTTGCTGAAATGGAATGTCAGTCTTGAACTCTCGATCCATACATATTTTAAAATCATAATCGATCCCTTCAATGAATATGCGAACTCGCTCTCTAACTGTAGGAACCAAGATAGGTGCATGACGGGCTAACTCACTAAACCTGATATCATATTCTGACACCGTCATGGTGCCCTGGCGCAACCATTCCAACTCCGTGTGCTACGCCTCTCGGAGAGTTTGGGGAACAAATTCTTTCAAAAATATTTCAAAATATTGAGTCAAAGTTGGTAGTGTTGCATCGGCTAGTCTATCCTCTTCATAAAATTGTTACCATTGATACGCTGCTCCTGATAGCTGAAAGGTAGCAAAGGAAACTCCCCTCACTTCTACAATATGGTACGGAGAATACGGTGGCAGTTTTCTAGAAATCTCTGGCAGTTATGACACTAAAGTAGGTTGACTATATCTCTTAAACCTCTCAAGCCCCTTTTGTTATTCTTCTAATACCTATGTCCTGACCTCAAACATGACCGGAATAACAGGTTGTATAGGCACCACACCAGAACCTGACCAATGTAGACATACTGCTCTGGAGTACGGGCTGTATGAGTCTGAGCTTCTTGTCGCGCCGCTATTTTTCTCGCGAAAGCGGGCTTCGACATGTGACAACTCTTTTAAGGAGGTATTAAAAGAGGAAAGTCACCATCTAACAATTTTTAAGGTGCATTAGGGAACCTATTTGCAAATGACTCTATTTTAACTAGTTAACGCCACCAAAGATCGGGTAAGGGCTCAAGTTACCTCAAAGAGAAGATGTTAGGCACTTCTCGAGGTCCACAACTGTGGGTCCCGACCGAACTTAAATTATATGGAATTAGTTTATGTGATCAAGTAAGCAAAGAGAGTACAAAAGCTAAGAATTGATTGCAAAGAGATCTTGAATATGGAGGTGCATCTATTTTTTCATTCTAATAGAAAAGAAAGAGGGGGTGGGGGGTGGGGGGGTCCTAAGTTCTTTAGCCTAAAGGATCACCCCATGCAACATAAATAATATTTTGTAACTCCCTTGAGATAGGGTGTTACTCATATTATCCAGTGGGCACAGACTATCATCTTCAGCTACCCGATTACAATGTCAAAGTTGTTTACCTAAGAGCACTCTAATACAATTCTAAGTTGTACCCTACGCGTGCACTACCCTTCCCATACCTATGGTCCAGGAGGTTTTGGACCTCTATTTGGATGGTTCTAGACCGCACTTAGGCTTATCAGAAATATCAAAACTAGGCAACATACAAAAACACATTGGACTTCATATATAGACAACTAAGGTTCAAGTTTGCCTCCACACTTAAGCAACAAATGCACGAAAGACAAACTTTATGTTAAGCAATTTAGAATTAAGAAATTTAAATCCCTATAGTCATGATTTGTACGTGACGAGGCATCAGGGCTTGCAAACAGTTTCAAAGGCCAAGCATTGCTCATAAATAGGATTATACGATTTGCATGCTGATTAATGAAATTACAGATTTTTGGTTATTAAGAATGTTGTGTCTAGGTGACTCATGCAGTAAGGAATAATGAAAGGACCATTGGGAAGATCCCAGAAGTGCATAATAAACCATATTGAGAGGTGCAACATTGACTCTTATTAAGATGAAACCGTGTTATCCTATAGACAGGATCTCTAATGTTTAGCACTTGGAGCTGATTTTATCATTACACTCAACCCTATAGATATGTTTTCTAGGTCAACAGTGCGATGCTGTAATAAATGAGAAGATTAAAATCCTATAGGCATGGTTTGTAGTGAACAGTACGAGATAATAGCAAATCAGGTGATCCAAATCCTATAGGCATGATTTTTAATGAATATGCTGAAATGAATTGAAAGAAAGTTCATTGACATTTGTTCCTATAGGCAGGTTTTCTAGTAACACGTAGCAGTAAGAATAATTGCAGCATTTGAATTCATGTTTTACAACAGACAATGTGTGTGTATTTATCATAATGACATAGTTTCTACAATCCGCATATAAATTGAACGGCACATATAGCAAGTGAATCAATAAGTCCTATAGGCATGTCGTCTACCCATTTGGTATACAAATATTAGAAATCTACCCATTCCCCATTTTACTAACATCCCAATCATTTATACAAAGTTATTACAGGCCCATTAATGAGTATGATACAACTATTATACAAATAATGACAATAGGCCCACAACAGGCTCAAATGAAATACCCAGCACTGTCTGGGCCTTCAGCAATTCTCACACAGCATACCCAAACTTCTAACAAGGAGCCGTATTCTTCAACACAACCCTAGAATCCATATAGGAGCCCAAAGTCAATTCATATAACCATATTTCCAAGCATTGCATCATTTAAACCAACCGACTTAGATGTACAACAGATAATAGGAAGAAAGGGGTTGAATGGGGGTAGTTTAAGTTTCAGGGAATGACTAAGGACCCAAATCCTAGTGTATCAGAGTTCACAAGGGCCTCAAATGGATCTCGAACAGTGCTCACACTAGGGAGGTCAGCAGTAAAGCCTAGGTAGCCTTGGCTTTCAGCCGGCTAAGAATAAGAAATTTAAGAGAGCATAGGTAACAAGTGAATGAGAGTGGACTAAGGTTGAGAGATAAGAATTGAGGGATACAATTATAACTTAAAACAGACATGGCCAAGTTGAGCGTATAGAGCAGATAATTGAACATGTCACAGGATTTAAAAGCAAGTTTAGTAAAGATTTAGAATCAGGTTCGACACTTAGCACATAGGCAATCACATATTGGCAAAGTTAAGGAAAGAACCAGTTTGCAGGATTGACAAAGATTATCATGCACAGATGCCCGATACCAAACAGGTGAAAACCTAAAGGTCCAAATTATGCTAAGTATATATCCTAGTGTCATAAAATAGCCATGTTAGTTTCATATTAGACAACAGAACTGTGTTAGACATGATGGGGAAACACAGATAATGATAATTACTGGTGGATCAAGTGAGACAAAAACATGATGAGGGATATATTAACAAGGAACTAGTCATGGTTGGTAGAGAAGGATCTTAACACAGACATAAAACATACTACATTGCAAGATTACCATTACAGAGATTCAGAACAGAATAGGAAAACAAGCTCATGTCAGATAGTAAATGTGAACATTCGGGGTTTGGACACAATAGACTAATTAACTAAAGAAAGTATAAATTATGCAGATGAAGAATGTTCAAATAACATAATTGATATTTTAAGCAGAACTAAACACTAAAGAGATGCTAACAAGTGCAAAGGTCACACACAGTAGTAGTTCAGAACACATTGGCTAAATGAATTTAAGAGAATCTAAATTGCACAAATTAGGCAAAAGCATGTTTCAGAGTAGCCACATTATGTGAAATTAAATGCTAAAAAGTCCTAAAACTGAGGTAAAGCTAGCTGAATTGCACACAAGGGCAGTCCAAAAACATATTAAGCTATGGATTTCAGAAGTGAGAACGTATGCGAATCAAAGACACATGAGAATGAAATTGCAGAAGTCCAATAACTTACCAGTTAAACGAATAACAGTAAAGAGCAAAACTTCCACAAGAACCTAAAATCGCAATGCGTCAAAGTTCCGAGGAGCTTCGAAAGAACTCCGGGCAATGCCCGCACCGAGAGAAGATTGAATAACATAGTCTTAGTGGCCTTAGCTTTCAGCCAGCCAAAAACAGAATACAGAACAAGACAATAGCATAACAAAGACTCAGCTTTTTAGTGAAAATATGTCGATTCAAGTTTGTCCTAAAAGGGGAATGGGGAGTGGTTTATATAGTAGTAAAAATTGAACGAACAAACAAGGAAGCAAAATAAATCAATCATATAATAAGGAAAGAAGGCATGCAAAATCAGTTCAAAAATCAATTTAGGAGAGAAATCCTGTTAACCCTAGTTTTTTTAGGGAAAGTGTAAATCACAGAAATTCAAACGAAATCGGACTCACATAATACATTGTTGAATGTATGTAGACAAAACAGTGCTCAAAATCAAAGATTCGAATCCATTTTTGTTCGATTTTGGTAATTATTGCTTGTCATGTTTAGGCAAGCACTTAGGTAACACCACAAACGGACAACCGGTAGTGAGAGGAGACCAATAAGGTAAGTGAATCAGTGATTGATTCCATTTTAGAGCCAGATTTGGAGAAGTTGAGGTGATATAGCGGCTAGGGTTTCTCGGAGAAGAAGAGAGAGTAGAGAGGATTTAGGGACGGCAGGTTAAGAGAAAATGATAGGGTTTGGGCGGGTTTGGTTAATTAAAGAAGGAGAGTGAATGAAGGTCGTTGATCTTGAAAGATCAACGGTTGGGATTCAAAAACGAACGGGGCGGGTCATAAAAACGGGTATCGACCGGGTATTATACAAGGGTCGCCTGGTTTGGCCTTTGGTTCTATTGAGCTAAGGATATTGGGCCAATTTGGTTCAAACTTTAGTTTTAAGCTAGGCTATTATTTAAATACATAAAAATAATTTATACAAATGCTTGACAAATAAGTAAAAATATTATTTATACACTGAAATGCTTAAAAATAATAACTTTGTATTATAAAAATATAAAATACTATTTTGACACAAATAATATAAATAAAGAGCATTTCTGTACAGATATAGACTATTACTGCAAAATTACGTAAATAGCTTAAAAATATTAATGTAATTACATAAAATGAAGAAAAATATTTAAAACATGTATTATAGGTGCAAACATAATAACTTTAAGTAGTTAAGTCATCATAAAATAATTTGAAGGAGTAATTAATAAATATTCAAGCAATTTAAATGCAGAAAAACATTTTTTTGCTCTAAAAAGTATAGGAAATTATAGATTTATGATTGTATAGATTTTTGAACTAAATAATGATGTAAAAATGATGTTTTGAAAGTATATATATTTTTGAGAAAATATGAGGGAAAATTGGGTATCTACAGCTGCCCCTCTTTACTAGGGAATGATGAAAGAGTTATCGGGTAAAGAAAATGATGACCAATTTTGTCCGAATTAAATGAGGGATGATGTAATTTGGAAAAAGTGGGGCCGAACCGTGGTTCCTGAGTTGCCTACATATCCCTGGTGTTACGGGAATTAGGCCGTGTGTAGTTCTGGATCCAAAGGGTGAACAAAACCGATGTAGTTGTTATAAGAGTGGTCGTATATTTCGGAAAGGGTTCCTTTGGGTAGGATAGTATCGGATGAATTTATGCGAAGTCATGAATGCGAATTTGAAACGTTATGGATGTATCACTGAGCAAATATCTGAACGGTCATAGAGTAAAAGGCGGGTAATTGATGGTGGTTGGTTACATTTGAAATAATTACAGGATGTGAACATTGAATGGAAACCGGAGCAAAGATTGCTCCCGTTAGGAGAACAGTTACTTCCTGGATTACCTGCTAAACTTAAAACACGATGCATGCCAGTATATATGAATTATTGCGAGAATTTAAGCATGATGCAGATTCCCTTTGGACCATGAGGGTTGTCTTTGGACGGTGAGGATGGTGTCCTTAGACCATGACGTCCTGGGCCATGAATCATGTGATAAGGGATTCGCAGGCCATGAAATGACGTCCCCGGGCCATGAGAATGGTGCCTCCGTACCATGACGCCTTTGAATAATGATGTGCACTTTCAAGAGATCCTCGGTCCATTCCGACTATGAGGATGGTGCTTTCAGACCATGATTCCTTTTGACAAAATGGCGATATTTCAGCCCATGAAATGCAAAATATGATGTTTGGCTGTATGCGACGATGAGACAAGATAAGGCTTAATCTTGGGTAAGATGAGGGAAATGCTTAGCTCTGGGTGAGTAGAGGATAATGCTAGGTCTTAGATGGCGTAAATGGAGAAAGCATTTAATCACGAGGAAAAGGCAGTGCTTAGCCTTGTGGAATTAGGGAGGCAATGCTTAGCCTTATGCAGGAAGAGAAGAAAATGCTTAGTCTCATGCAAGGAAGGGAAGCGGTGCTTAGCTTCATGCAGGAAAGACAGTGCTTAGCTTTATGCAATAAAGGAGGCAGGGCTTAGCCTCATGCAAATAGGGAGGCAGGGCTTAGCCTCATGCAAATAAGGAGACAATGCTTAGTCTCTTGCAAATAAAGGCAGTGCTTAGCCTTATGCAGTTAAGGAGGCAGTGCTTAGCCTCATACAAATAGTAGAAGATGCTTAGTCTCTGCAAAGAAAGGCAGTGCTTAGCCTTATGCAGTTAAGGAGGCAATGCTTAGCCTCATGCAAATAGGAGACAATGCTTAGTCTCATGCGGAAAAGGCAATGCTTAGCCTTATGCAATTTGGGAGGCAATGCTGAGACACTGCTTAGTCTCATGAGGAAAAGGCAATGCTTAGCCTTATGCAGTTAAGGAGGCAATGCTTAGCCTCATGCAAATAGGAGACAATGCTTAGTCTCATGCGGAAAAGGCAATGCTTAGCCTTATGCAATTTGGGAGGCAATGCTGAGACACTGCTTAGTCTCATGAGGAAAAGGCAATGCTTAGCCTTATGCAGTTAAGGAGGCAATGCTTAGCCTCATGCAAATAGGAGACACTTCTTATTCTCATACAAAAAAGGCGGTGCTTAGCCTTATGTAGTTAAGGAGGCAGTGCTTAGCCTTATGCAGTTAAGGAGGCAATGCTTAGCCTCATGCAAATAGAAGACAATGCTTAGTCTCATGCGGAAAAGGCAGGTCTTAGCCTCATGCAAATAGGGAGGCAGGACTTACCCTCATGCAAATAGGATACACTTCTTAGTCTCATGCGAAAAAGTCAATGCTTAGCCTTATGCAGTTAATGAGGCAATGCTTAGCCTGATGCAAATAGGAGACACTGCTTAGTCTCATGCAAAGAAAAGCGGTGCTTAGCCTTATGCAGTTAAGGAGGTAGTGCTTAGCCTCATGTAAGAAAACGATGAGTGATAGCGTGAAAGTAGTGTATTTCTTAGTTGGAGATGCTTGTGATAGATAATTTGTTGTCTTGAAGGTAGTAACCTGATGTGTCTGCAGATATTGTTGTCTTACTGTGCCTGCATCCAAAGAAAGATTATGAGTTTTATGGGGGAAGGTTGGTCTGTGCTTTCACCTTCTTGCTTTGATTTTGCTCCTGTCTTGAGATCCTGTTTGAGTTACCTGGGCAGCATCTGGCTGTTATAGAAATAAAGTTTTTTAAAAAAATATGCATGCATTTGATGAGTGTAGTTATTTGAAATATAGCAGTATGCAATATTAAGTAATCTAGATGAGCCAATGACTGTGACATTTTTTAGATACATTGCGACCTCCTTGCTTTAGCATTTTGAGGGTCCTCCTCAAAATTCTGCCCCAGTTTAAAAACAATCCTTTGACTGTTCTGCGTATGACGAAGTTGGCTGGACTAGCTTTAGAATTTTGAGGGTCCTCCTCAAAATTCTTCCCCAGTTTCTGACCATGGCAAAAATGAATATTTTATTAAGATGTGATCGAACCCACAGGGCTTCCTACGTATCCCCTCTTAAATGGGAATCAGGTCAAGCGTAGTTCAGTTACATCAGATGAAAAAATGTAAACAGTCTAAACATAATATCTTTTGACTGCATCTGAGTTGATAGGTTTTGCCAAATTTCTCCGTCTATTTCTTCAAGTATGAGTGCTCCTCCTGTTAGTACTCTGTGAACCATGTATGGCCCTTGCCAATTGGGTGAAAATTTCCTTTGGCTTCATCTTGATACGGGAAGATCCGCTTTAGCACCAACTACCTCAGTGTGAATTGTCTAGGCCTGATCCTTTTGTTGAAAGCTCTGGATATTCGGTTCTGGTAGAGTTGACCGTGACATATGGTATTCATGTTTTTCCCATCAGTGAGAGCCAGTTGTTCATAGCGACTTCGTATCCATTCTGCATCACTTAGTTCAGCCTCTTGTACGATTCTCAAAGAAGGAATTTCTACTTCGGCGGGAATAACAGCTTCAGTACCATATACCAACAAATAAGAAGTTGCCCCGGTTGATGTGTGAACTGTGGTACGATATCCAAGTAGACCAAATGGTAGCTTCTCGTGCCATTGTTTGTGATTATCTACCATCTTCTTTAATATCTTCTTGATGTTCTTATTGGCGGCTTCCACAGCTCCATTCATTTGTGGCATGTATGCTGTGGAATTCTTATGCTTGATCTTGAAGATTTCACACATGGATCTCAATCAAATCACTGTTAAGGTTGGCGGCGATAATTGATCCCGGCACCCCGAACCGACAAACAATACGATCCCTAATGAAATCTGCGATGACCTTCTTAGTTACAGCCTTGTAAGATGCAGCTTTAACCATTTTGTGAAATAATCTATGGCCACTAGAATGAACTTGTGCCCATTTGAAGCTGCGGGTTCGATTGGACCGATGACATCCATTCCCCAAGCGGGGAAAGGCCAAGGTGCACTTGTTACATTGAGTTCATTGGGTGGCACTCGTATCATATCAGCATGTACTTGGCATTGATGACACTTTTGGACATACCTGATGCAGTCTGTTTCCATTGTCATCCAAAAATATCCTGCTCTTAATATCTTCTTAGCTAAGACAAAGCCATTCATGTGCGGTCCGCAAGTTCCGGCATGTATCTCTTCGAGCAATTTGGATACTTCCTTGGCGTCGACATACCGTAATAATCCCAGATCTGGAGTCCTTCTGTACAGAATTCCTCCGCTTTGGAAGAAGTGGTTGGATAATCTTCGGAGTATGCGTTTCTAAGTATGATTTGCGTGCTCTGGGTACTCTCCCTTTGCCAAATATTCTTTGATGTCATGGAACCATGGATTTCCATCCATTTCCTCTTTAACATGAGCACAATAAGATGGCTGATTATGAATCCCTACTGGGATAGGATCGATGAAATTCTTGTCTGGTTATTGTATCATGGAAGATAAAGTGTCCAGTGCATCTGCGAACTCATTCTGGATTCTCGGAACATGTTTGAACTATATTTTTGTAAATCTCTTCATCAACTCTTGTACATAGTACAAATATGGTAATATCTTGGTATTCTTTGTAGCCCATTCTCCTAGAACCTAATGTACCAAAAAGTCTGAATCTCCAATTATCAGCAATTCTTGAACGTTCATTTCGATGGCTAACCTGAGTCCTAAGATGCAGGCCTCGTATTCTGCCATGTTGTTAGTACATGGAAACCTGAGTTTTGTGGATACTAGATAGTGTTGACCCATTTCTGACACTAAAACTACTCCAATACCCACTTTTTTGAAATTCGCAGCCCCATCGAAGAATATTCTCCAACCATCATAGGCTTCGGTGATATCTTCTCCTACGAATGATACCTCTTCATCGGGATAATACGTTTTCAGTGGTTCGTATTCTCCATCTACAGGATTTTCTGCCAGATAATCTGCTAATGCTTGCCCTTTGACCGCCTTCTGGGTTACATAGATGATGTTGAACTCACTAAGTAGTATCTGCCATTTTGCTAACTTCCCTGTAGGCATGGGTATCTGGAAGATGTATTTTAGCGAATCCATCCTTGATATAAGATATGTGGTGTAGGCACAAAAGTATTGCCTCAACTTTTGAGCTATCCATGTCAAAGCGCAGCAGGTGCGTTCCAGCAAAGAATACCGTGCTTCGTAGGGTGTGAACTTCTTACTCAGATAGTATATGGCATGCTCCTTTCTCCCGTCTCATCGTATTGTCCCAAGACACATCCGAAAGCCCCATCTAGTACAGATAAATAGAGTAGCAGAGGTCTCCCATGTTCCGGTGGGACCAGAACAAGTGGTTTGGATAAGTATTCCTTGATCTTGTCAAAGACTTTCTGGAACTCTTCAGTTCAACTTGTTGCAGCATCTTTCTTCAACATTTTGAAAATCGGTCCACATATCACAGTTGATTGTGCTATGAAACGGCTAATGTAATTGAGACGCCCTAAGAAACACATCACATCAAATCTTGGATAGCCTTGACCTTTGACAGGTCTAGCTCAATTCCTCGGCGGCTGATGATGAACCCTAGTAGTTTCCAGTAGGGACTCCGAAGGCACACTTTGTTGGGTTCAGTTTCAGGTTGTACCTTTGAAGTCGATCAAAACATTTCCTCAAATCCACTCTGTGATCTGTATCCTTTTTAGATTTGATGATGACATCATCCACGTACACCTCTATCTCCTTGTGCATCATGTGGTGAAAAATGGTTGTCATGGTCCTCATATATGTGGCTCCAGCATTCTTTAGGCCAAATGGCATCATTTTGTAACAATATACTCCCCATGGTGTAATAAAGGATATCTTTTCGGCATCCTCTTCATCCATCCAGATCTGATGATATCCCGCGAAGCAATCCACAAAGGATTGAGGTTCATGCTTGGCACAGTTGTCAATCAGTATATTTATATTGGGCAAAGGGAAATCATCTTTGGGACTTGCTCTATTTAAATCCCGATAGTCGACACACACTCTGACATTCCCATCTTTCTTTGGAACTGGCACAAAGTTAGCCAACCAGGTCGGATATTCAACTACTCTGAGAACCTTGGCTTTGATTTGCTTGGTGACTTCCTCTTTTATTTTCAAACTCAAATCTGGCTTGAACTTTCTGAGTTTCTGCTTTACCAGGGGACACATAGGGTCGGTAGGTAGTTTATGAGCCACTATGGACGTGCTTAAACCGGTCATATCATCGTAGGATCAAGCAAAAGTATCCTCATACTCTTTCAAAAACTGGATGTATTCTTCCTTCTCTGACGGCGATAGATGAATGCTTACAAGCGTTTCCTTGACTGTTTCGGAGTCTCCCGAATTAACTGTTTCAGTCTCATCCAAATTGAACTTAGGCTTGTTTTCAAAACTTTCCACTTCTCTGATAATTTCCTCGGGTATTATATCCTCTTCCAGATCCTCTGAATCACTATCCTTATGTTGCGTTGTCTCATTACATGTCACAGTCGTAGGTTCATCAGGATAAGTAATAATAATGTTGTATAGAGAGAAAATATAAGGGATAATAATAAATACTAAAAACGACAATCCATTGATAAAGAGTTAAAGCGTCAAACAAATGCAGCTCGATAATTCGAGAAATTATTTCAAAACCAAATATGCTTAAAACAAAATACTGAAAATGTCTTAGATGCTCATAAAATTGCTTTCAAAAAATAAATTATGCTAATTGCCAGGCTACCCAGGAACTCGACGGGCCCTTGATGGTACAACAGTCCAGTTCTTGAGAACAACTCCCTTCTCCACGGTCTGAATAATAAGGCCTTCCTCCTCCTTCTCCTCAACTATCGCACTGCAATCCATGTCTTCATCATCCAGAAACAAATTCTTTATGCCAGCTAAAACTTCATCTTCTTCGGACCCCCACATCATGTAAGCTTGATGAAATGACTGGTGCAAATGTGGTACTGTTTGTTATAGAGGGTAATAAGGACCATGCCATGGTGGCGACCAATTATGACACTCTTTCCAGGTGTATTCATACCCAAGCCCAAAAGTTATGCCATGACGCTTTAGCTGTATCGGTTTGGTGATCCCCTGGAGATTTTTGCCGAGACCATTGCCGGGTTCATACTCTGTCCATGACAGTATGCTTTCAATCTTATTGCTCCATCAGTTTTCTTTCTCAATTGCGTTGACAAGCTCGATGCGATGGTATGTTTCTCCACCCAACTTCCTTCTATTCTCGATGACCGGAACGATTTGATTGGTATAAATGGGATTACTTCCGTCTCCATGGATAATCACTTCCTGATGGTTCCACTCAAACTTCACGGGCTGATGTAGAGTATAAGCTATGGCCCCAACGACATATATCCAAGGTCGTCCCAACAATAGGTTGTAGGTAGCAGATATGTCTAACACTTGAAACTCAACATCAAACGAAGTTGGGCCCATATGTAGGCTGAGGTTGGTCTCCCCAATTGTGGCCATTTGAGACCCATCAAATTCTTTCACATTCATACTTCCTGCTCCTAGCTTGTGCATGCCTTTACCCAATCTTTTCAGAGTAGTTAGTGGACATATGTTGAGACTCGAACCCCCATTTATCAGGACTCTCGCAATGAATTTGTCCTCCTACTGCACTGTGATATGCAGTGCCCTGTTGTGACTTAGTCCTTTCGGTGGCAGCTCGTCTTCATGAAAAGTGATCTTGTAGCTTTCCAACACTTACCTTAGCATGTTGGCCATTTCTCCACTGGTGATGTTATTGGGTACATAAGCTTCATTCAACAAATTTCATCGGGGCATTCCTATGTGCCTCGGAGTTTTGTAGCAGTGATAAAATGGATATTTGAGCAGGGGTTTTGTTCAAATGATCAACCACGGAATATTCTCTTGCTTTCACCTTTCTCCAAAGGTCATCCGGGCCAGTCTCAATGACAGGCGGCTTAGATGCAGCTTCTTTGCTCGTTCCTCCCAAATGCTCGGGTGTATAAACCCTACCGGTTATGGTCATGCCTTGCGCTGCACCTGTTTCTTCCATTTTTTCTTTTCCTTTACTTCTTGCTTCAGCAACATAATCCCATGGTATAGCATTAGACTTATAAGACGGCATAGGTGCTACCATCACAGTGAAGGATGTTGTTACTTCAACCTCAAATGGAGTTGGTGCGGCTACCTCAACTTCAATAGGTGCCTGAGTTTGTACCACGATAGGTGTGAGAGTGACTGGAGATGTTTAAGGATTATCCCCTTCTCGAATGAGTCCAATTGACCCTTTCGAGTCCCATTCTTCATTGGTTTCTATCACGTTTACCCCTTCACCCCTGTGATCCGGGAGAGGATTGTTACAGATATTGGGTGTAACCTCTTTTTCCTGTATGACTTTGGTGTCAATTAATATCTGAATCTTATCCTTCAAAGTACGACACTCATCAATAGTATGACCCTTCATACTTGAGTGATAGGCACATGTCTTATTTGGGTTAATCCATTGGGAAGAGTTTTTCATAGAAACATCGGGAATGGGAGTGACATAACCGGCAGCCTTTAGCCTCTCGTATAGTTGGTCTATGGGTTCGGCAATTGGAGTGTATTGTCTGGGTGGTCTGCGATCGAAATTTGGTCTTAGTTTTTGGTAATTTTGGTGGGCTGGTGGTGAGTGGTAGTATGCTGGTTGGGTGTTATAGGTATGGTAAATGGCAGCAGGTTGTTGGTATCTGGGAGGTGAAGGCCGATATGTGAGTGGAGGTATTTGGTATGTGAGAGGAGACTTTGGACCTTGGGCTACTATTACTGCACCCACTTCTTTCTTCTTGGAGATACCTCCTGACTGCAAAGCTTTATTTGTGGCTTGGAGTACTTCAAAGTTTGTCACCATTCCGCTTTTGATCCCTTCTTCTATTCTTTCTCCCAACTTGATGATGTCAGAAAATTTATGGTTTTCAATAACCATCAATCTTTCGTAGTATTGCGGGTCCTAAGCTCTGACGAAGAACTTATTCATCTATTCTTCTTCAAGTGTCGGCCTTACTTTTGCGGCTTCAGACCTCCACCGAGTAGCATACTCGTGGAAAGTTTCTGTTGGTTTCTTCTTGAGATTCTAAATGTAGAAATGTTTGGTGCATTTTCTGTGTTAAACCTGAACCGATCCATGAAATTCGACGCCATGCTCACCCAATTTACCCACTTCTTTGGGTTCTGACTGATGTACCAAGACAAGGCATCTCCGGTAAGGCTCCTCATGAATAGCTTCATACGGATTCATTCATCCTTGCCAACCCCTACAAGTTTGTCACAATACGTTCTCAAATACATATTCGGATCACCAGTTCCGTCGAACATTTCAAACTTAGGAGGTTTGTAACGCTCTGGCAGTTCTACATCTGGCTGAATACACAAATCTTCATAATTCAAACCCTCAATGCCTTTGCCACCTTTGACACTTTGAACTCTACCAGTAAGCTTCTTGAGTTCTTCCGCTATGTTCTTGATGAAAAGGTCCTTCTCGGCGGATTCAGATATATATAGGGTATGTTGTGGGGTATGGGGTAAAGTTTCCACATATATGGGATTGCTTTGATGGACTCCGGGAATTCTGGCATAATGGTGGTCGTTAGTTGAGTTTTGGGGATTAGGGGTAGGTTGTGGTGCGTTCTGAGGAGTGTGGATATTGAGTCAGAGGGTGATGGTATTGTGGAGGGGTAGGTACTGGTGGAGGATTATGGTTTTGAGGAGGTGTGGCATATTGATGAGGCGCGGGAGGATTTTGTGGATTTTGGTTTTGTGTGTTTTGGGGAGGTACCGGGTTTTGGGCGTTTGTGGTTTGCTGGTTGATGTCGGGGACATTTAGGGTGAGGGAAAGGTTTGCCAAGTTCCAAACCTGCTCAAGCTCCCCTTGTATCTTCAATATTTTTCATTCCAGACGTAGGACCAAATCATTCTGTGCTGGCGTACTCCGGCCGTATGAAGTTTCAATGTTCTCTGCATGGGTAGCATTGTCTTTTCTAATACCACTCATATCATCCATTTTTGCTTTTCCTTTGTTATTGGGATCACTTGGTGGAGGACCTATATATCTAGTATGATATGCTGATGATGCCAGTATGCACGAACCAACCTTGGAGAATGGGAATAAACAAAAGAAAAGAAAAAACAAAAAGGTAACCAAGTCAGTAAGGAGTATTAAAAGAATGTTTGCGATATTGAACATGTGTTGCGGAATTAATAAAATCACATTCTAATATGAGGGACCTCATTGTGCCCGAAGTAGGCCTAAGCGACATATAGACTTGGAGAAAATTGATGCCAATAATTGTGTCATTTTATTAATGCGAAAATTAATCAAATCCTTACTAAAACGACAATAATAGGAAAGTTACTAATGGCATTTGCCTTATTACAATTGAAATCTAAAACTAAGCTAAAAAGTAGTAAAGAACATCATTTCCTAATCTACTTGGTCCCAAAAGGACCTTCCCTATGCTTGGCTCTCTTGACTCCATCAATCAGATTCCCCAGGTCGCGCATATCCAACAACAAGTAAGTCTTTGCTAGATGCCCCCTTTCATTGCCATCCGTTTTCTGACAATCTGAAAGCCTCTTTCTCATCTTTCCCTCAAGCTCCATCAACCCTTGCTCCAAATATTCTAATCTTTCTATTGATTTAGTGGTGGTTTCCCTCCATTTGTTGATTGCTTCCATATCCAATTTGTGTTATTCTAGATGCCTAGCTTCAGACTCGAAGACCCTTTTGCGTATACTTGACTTGTGCTTTAGCAGCGTCATCTATGATCCTGTTTTTCAGATTAATTCCTGGCTTGACATCCCCCGCTATATCATCTACCAACCCTGATGGGTAGAAGTACACATGGCCGGCATGATACCTGTCTGGCTCGATAGTATCTTTCTCCATGATGACCTTTTGATTCCACATATGTGGTGCCTCGAACTTGAACGGAATGATGTTCCCTTTAAAATCTGTTTTGTATTGGACAATGTTGGAAACCCGAGATATAACCTGTTTTCTTCCCGCTTGCCTCATTACCCTTATAAGAGCATAATGATAGATCCCTCTTAACCCGATCAACACTAGATGAGTAGTTTCTCTTGATCTGATTATGAACTCATTGCGAGGGAACCATTCAAACATCTAATGTACCTTTTCGTCAGTCATATTGCTAAAGAAACTCACCCAGCTCACAACACTTCCAGGTTGCACAAATCTATCTAGGATAAATGTCATTCTCTTTGGATTATGGTAAGCTATATAGTCATTCAATGGTCTTCGCAGAAGCTCTTGGCGATATTCACCTCTCTGGAAATGTTCTAATAACCAAACCTGCAGGATCGGATTATAGCCCTCGAAGTGTCCATACCCCTTCTTGCATCGATCTAAAGCGCGATACATTTCGGCCAAGATCATGGGGATGATAGTGTAAGTTTGTCCCTCGATTCCTTCCATTAGAGTCCTAGTGACCATGGCTAAGCGAGTGTGGATCCTTCCCCCTTTCATCAGAAATATCAGCAATCCCAAGATACAGACAATGAACACAAAAACTCGGCGGTGCATCCAACCTAAAGAAGTGATGGCAAGTTCATCATGATGAGGGTGATATGACTTGCTATGCCCATAACGTTCGTAAAGGAATTCAAATGGGATGTATGACTTCTTCAGACATATTAACTCATCATTTTTCTTGAAACCCAACATTTTCAAAACACCGCGGGGAGTGCAATTCTCTGGTACTAATAAACTCGGATCATCCCATGGTAGATTAGTGAAGCCTCCTATTTCCTCTAAGAGAGAAGTCATTTCTATGTCACCAAAGCGGAAGACAGCTCTTTTCTCATCCCAAAACATAGTGGCGGCCTCAATCAATGCCCTATTTGGCCGAATGTCCAATAAGGAAGGTAAATTAACAAGGACCCTTTTTACATGATTCTTGTCACTAGGTGAGAGGTTCTTCCACCAATCAAGCAACAAAGGAGGGATGTTTTGAACCATGCCGAACCTGGGAACTTTGTGCTTCATTTTCTGCAAACAAATAGAGTTAGCCCTTTTCCCCTCCGGACCTGACTATTTACACATTAATGATCAACATACCGGCATGTTTTTTCCAAGTAATGCACATAACATAATGGTGTCCATTGGAATTGTGGAAATCCCATCGGACTTTATACAAGGCTCATCTTAGTGGATTATCACGTGGACAACGTTCTAACTCATACTAGGTTTGACATGATGCATGCACATTTAATATTGGAGTGAGGTTTCTAGAAGGTTCTAGATAGGTACTCTCAAGTGGACAACTTGAGAGGGAAAGGTATGGGACCGTCGACTGCACCATTGATCGACTAGTTTACCGCAAGTAAGCCTTTCGAATTTTAAAGGGTAATTTTGGAAGAGCGCGGACACTCATCAAGTGCCGCTATGTTATTAACCGGGCATGAGTGGAATATGGTGTGGAGCATACTTTATGCAAAGATAATAACACGTTGCCAAGTATTTGCATGATAAATATATAAAAGCAATAAATACAGTATTAAGGTAAAACATAAAAGACGTAAAAAGAAAGACAAAGGAAGAAGTTAGTTCATGGAATATAGGGAATGTAATAAAGTAATTAAGGGAGTAAGGGTGGGAGAGACATGATGTAGCAATCTTTAAACAAATGAAGAGCAGTTTAGAGCAAATAAAGGTGAATAGAAAAGGGATATGCATGTTATAACCAATTTAAGCAAAGGAAGGTGGAGCAGGGAAGGGATGTGCATATTACAACGAATTTAAACAAGTAAAAGGAAAATGGGATAGGGATGTGCATGTAGTAGCAAATAAAAACGGAAAAGGGAAGCGCGCTTATATCAAAGAAGACTAATCCATATAAGCCAAATTCGCTATGGTAAGAGCCTAAGTGTAATTCCCCAGCAGAGTCGCCATGCTATCGCGCCCCTATTTTGCTCGCGAAATCGGGCTTCGACATGTGACAACTCTAAGGAGGTATTAAAAGAGAAGAGTCTCCACCTAACGATTTCTAAGGTGTGTTAGGGCACCTATTTGCAAATGACTATGTTTTAACTAGTCAACGCCACCAAAGATAAGGTAAGGGATAAAGTTACCTCAAAGAGAAGGTGTTAGGCACACCTCGAGGTCCACAACTGTGGGTCCCGGCCAAACTTAAATTATATGGATTAGTCTAGGTGATCAAGTAAGCAAAGAGAGTACAAAATCTAAGAATTTTATTACAAAGAGATCTTGAATAGGGAGGTGCAGCTATTTTTCCATT